>CANXYC012123313.1:0-22950 GCA_948193065.1 Aleurites moluccanus | reverse complement strand
TATATATATATATATCTTTTATTGTCACCATTATGACATAAATTATTTTATAATTTTTAATTTTTTTTATATTTTCTTGAGAAAATATATATTTTTTCACTTCTAATAAGAAAGATAATTTACAAAATAAATTTTTAAATTATAATCCTATAAATATTTCATTTTAAGAAAATTTTTGAAATTATGCTCATTGAAAATATAAATTTCACTAAAATATCATAATAAATCATATGTTTTCTTTTATAAATTGAATAAATTATATGATAAAATAACAAGTAAAGAATTAAAAAGTATATTATTAAAAAATATATATTTTTGAGATTATTACATTATTTTCAAAATGTATTGAGAAGTATTAATATTTTATTTATTTATTTAGTTAATTAACTTTCTTGATAATAAAAAAATTTTAAAAAAAATTAAACAAAATATAAAATTTAAAAGAAAATTTATTTTATAACATATAAAAATGAATATTTTATTATGATATTTTCTTTTGTAAAATTATATATATATTTAGTATCATATATTTTTCTAAAATATAAAATCATAAAAATATTTCTATAAATTAAAAGTAATAATAATAATAAAATATAAAATTAAATAAAAATTAAATAATTTTTCCTTATGAGAGTTGTTAATTAAATAATATAATAAAAATATTATAATCAAATTTAATAATAAAAAATTAATGAAAAGTACAAAAAAAAAATTAAAATGAAATGTCAATATTGTCACCCTTAATGAAAAGTTGTACAAGAAAAATTATGAGGATGGAAATAATTAATCATATGCAATTAATTTGCCGCAGACAATATATATATTTGAGTGTCAGAATTAAAAGTTTGTTGGCAAGGATACATTTGGTAATTTCAATTTTATATCAAAATCAGAAATGGACACACTATTAATTAATTACTCTCATATCACTCGTATCCTAAAGGTATGGGAAGGTTTTAATTGAGTGAAAAACGAAGGGAATAATTTAAAAATTATGAAATTAATTAATTTCAAGAGAAATTAATAACATTTCTAATATATATGATATTACCAACAATAAAAAAAAAAATCCCCTCCAAAAAAATACTAATACAAGAATATTAAATTTTAAAATATTAGAAGGTAGCCCCTACTAATAATTATTATTATTTTGGGATTAATTTGGTGTGACAGAACAAGTTAACTAAGCATATGTTCTTGGCTTCTTCTTGCCAACCATTTTGACTTGAGACCCTAATGTAATGTAATGTCTATTTCATGGAAACATTTTCTCTACCAAAACTAGCTAGAGTTCCTTGAGATCATCAAATTTACAGTAATTATTGATCCATTTTCTATTTTTTATTGAAATTTTCACTATTTCTTGTAATGAAGTATGATATTCCCAAGGAATTTTGGATATACCAACAGAGAAAGCTCATTGGATAATATCAATAAAAACAAATATCAACACATTAAACAAATTTTAAAAGACCTTAATTTACCTGTTGTGGAGTTGTGGAATCATCATCAGAATCTTCTGATAGTTTCACAAATACGTTTTCACGCGGCGGTGGCCGGTTATAAGAAACCCCACAGCCAAATATTCCGGCGAGAACCAATGCAAATATGGATATAAGTAGAAGCCGTAGGTCTTGTCTGGCCATAATTTTTCTGATCAAACAATTAAGTAGAAAATTTCAGACAAGACAAGAACAGAGTAACTCTCTCTCTCTCTCTCTAAAACTTGTGATAAGATGCTGAGGATTTAACCGACTCCTAGAATGGGCTGCTTCCTTTGGCTTTAGATATGAATTTAATATATTTATAAATGCCGCAGACAAATTTCTGTCTGTGGCTTTGAGATGTAGTAACACGTGTCCCAAGGCGGTTTAATTTCTAATTTCCAAATTTGTTTATTCCGTTACAAATTAGGGTAGATTCTTATGAATGTGGAATCCACTCCCACAAATTAAGGTGATTTTTATGTATAATATAGAAATTAATAATTTATAGTATATAATAATTTTATAGAATTTAGATTTAAGTTAATAAACTAAATACATTATTTCGATAAATAAATAAAATAATATTTTTTAAAAAATTTTATATTATTATTTGATTTCATTCATATTATAAATTAATAATTTATCAATATTATACGTATAATAAATTATAATACTTTATTAAAATATGACTCTAAAAATTATTTAAATTTAAAGAATTATATTCACATATTTTTTTATTTTATTTAATTCATATTTAATTTATCATATATTTTTTCAATTCGTTTAATTTATATTCAATTGATCAAATATTTTTTTTATTCAATTCATTTAATTTATATTATATTGATTATAAGATTGATAAAACACAATGAATTTTTTGGTAATTAAATATATATTTTTTGAATTGTAAATACTCTTTAAATTAATCAATTATTAAATTATTGATTAATTAATATATCTTTTAATTAATAAAATTTATGAGTACCAATGATTTAATTTATAGAGTTTATATTGTATTTGTGAATGTAGAACAAGAAAAATATGAAATTCACCATTTTTTTACGAGTAACAACATTTTTTTTTGAATTTCTTATTAATGATAGATTAGGAGAAGCATTCATAATCACCATAAGTTGACAGAAGCCATTTTGTATCACTGATTGATCCAAAGCATGAGACATCAAAAGCTTCAAATTCTGTTAATTGGGGCTATAAAAAGTGAACCCCAAAATGAAGAACAGAGAGATTTTAATATTTTGAAACAAAATAGGAGTATAGGACACTATTGCCCCCCCCACAAGGTGTTGTTTTGCTCTATTAATTTCAGTATGTGCTTGTAGGACACCCTAAGGCCCAATTATATATATAATTTTCTTATACTTTAAAATCTTAAACAATTACTCAATCACTTCATATGATTAGTTGTTGAAATACATCATTAGCAAGAATAAAATTATATAAAGTAATTATTTGAGTAATATTAAACTATTAGTCCAATAATATATTTCTGTTGGTAGATTTCATCACGGTTCTGGTGACTTTTGACAAGTTGTAGCTTTCTGCAATGCAGCGTTTTGCCTGTTTTTTCTTCAACTTGTTTAGACACGAGTTTTGTCGTATGATAGCCATAGCTGTCTTATTTGCCAATACTTTTGTTTTTATATGATCATTTTAAGAGTCTTTAATTAGGTGTCCATATACACTAATCAGTTTAAACTTGTTTGACAATGCATACCAATGGTAATGACACGAATTTTTTTTTCCTTGAAAACGGAGATTGAAATTAAAGATTTCAAATGAAGTTGATGTTCGGATCCAAGTGAAGATTTAGAAGTGTAATGTCTTTTTAATTCTAAAAGAAAAGTTAAAGTATTCGTGTTGAGTATGTAATTTATATATTCCATACTTTCTGTATATGTATAAAGTTCTTTTGTTTCTCTGATATCGATATAACAAACCCTAAATAATATCTTCTCTTTAGAAGCTTCGTTTCTGTCATTTTGTAACCCTAAAAAATTGCTAATCAAGAATTTCGCAGTTTGACATCTAACTTAAAAATGAGTTTTACTTCTCTAAATTTTTTTTTTTTTAAGTAGCTAAAAATAGCTTATGAAAATCTTTATTGAAAAATTTTATTTTGGACGAGATTCTAATTTAACAATCAAGTTCCTAAACACCCCTGAAATGAGAATTCATGTTCATGTTTTCATTTTTAGATTGAGAATGAAAATTTGGGAAAATTTACCTTTGTTAATGGGATAAGGTGAAATTAAAACTTGTTTTTGGGAGGTCAAGTTAAATTAATGTGAAAAATGTATAAATGAAAATTAATGTTATGTACAATATTACTAAAATATAACACAATTTTCAAGTTTTTAAAGCTTTAAAATAGAATATAAAAGTTTTTAGCAATTTGAAATTGAAATCAATTAAGATAGTAAAATTTGAGTGGGCACAGCACACAACCACAACGTTGATTTCTTTGTGTTTATACACAAAGAAATAATAAAAAATATAATAAAAAAAAATTCACATAATCCATTTTAATTTTCCATTTTTTTTTATATAAAAAAAATTCTTTTTGGATCATTCAAACTCAATTTTTATACAAAAATTTATTTTTAACCCACCTAAAATTATTTTTTTTAGCTTCCTCCCTGTGTGTATCCCTATTGTATGGAGATCCATCTATAATCCTTAAAAACTCTCTCTCTCTTTGTAATATATATACATATATTTATCAAAATGTTTCCAATTCCATATGATTTTCTTGAAATTTATTAATATATAATATTTAATTAGATACCATAATAAAAAGGATAACCTTCCAAATTATTTAGATGTTGCCTTTAGATTATATCCATGACCTTTAAAGTAAAATTACATTTAATTTTAGAATTCTTTTTAAAATTACATATTAAAAAACACTAATACCATAGTTGTTAAAGAAACTTGATTGGTGCACATTAATAAATAAGCTAATAATGAATACATATATGTATGAATATATATAGATTCAAATTCCAATCTTTTTTTTCCTCATTATTTTAAAAAATACTTTCATTTTAAATTCAAATCTTAGTATCGTTAGTTATTATTTTTCAATTATAAAAAATTATAATTAAAATATATATATTTTTATAATTTTTAAAATTTGAAAATAAAAAATAAGATGTCACAATAAAAATAAAATCATAAAAAGTGATTTTTCTTTATTTTTTCTTTATTTTTTAAGATATAAATTTTTATATAACATAAAAAAAACTGAAATTAAAAACTAAAATAAAAAAATAATATCAAACAATCCTATTGATAAGTGTAATTGATATATATTAATTTTCACTTGCATTCTTATTTTATATATTATGATTTTGGTTACTCTAAATTCACAATTTTAATTCTATCCATGAATCAAATGAAATTAGGTGAAATTAATAAGATGCTGAAAATTAAATTAGCATTTTTAAGAAAAATAATGATTAGTTAAAAAAATAAATTGAGGATGGAGGAAGATAAAATTGAATTTGAGTTTAGGAGGTTTTTTAAATAATTTAATTTAATTTTTTATGAATGATGAAACTAGCCTTCAATATATATATGTATATATAATAAAATCTAATAAATTTGAAATTTATTGAAAAAAAACAATGTAAATTAAATAACTCTCTTAAAAATTAATTTTATATAAAATTAGTTCTACAATTTTGTTCACGTCTTTACAGATTTCAATTAAAGTTTATTTAATAATCAACATATATTTTCTTAATATTTTTAAAATTAATTTTTACTTTTTTACAAGTTAAATTAAAACTTATATAATCCAACACAAATAATTTTTTATTATTTATTAAAAATTATCAAAAAATAATATTAATATTTTAAAATTGATCTTTACGTTTTTTTACAAGTTTCAATTAAAATTTATATAATCAAATACAAATAATTTTTTTTTATTTTTATAATTAGTCCATATTCTATTATATTTTTGTATTAATATTAAAAAATTATAAAAAATAATATTAACATTTTAAAAAAATATATAACGATAACGTCCCTGATGAGTGTTTTCAAGAGGAAAAGGTTTAACTTGTTCCAAAAGAATCATTTACAGGTGATTAATTGCTGTCACTAAATTAAGAAGAGTGACTTGGGAAGAAAATAAAACATCTGACTTTAGATTCCTTTGATTAAAATTCTTACACATGGCATGAGTAATAAGTCACATCAAAATGGAATCTACTCGAGGATTATGGGTTGAGAGCCTGTTGTATATATACAGTAATTTTTTATGTGTCTCATTTTAATTATTTAAAAAAATTTATAAAATTTTTAAAAAATTATATTTTGATAGTATTTGATGTAACGAATCTATTGATATATTTTTTATGCTAAACAAAAATCATTTGGACAGCTAAAAATTGATTAGTAATGCTATATATTATATTTAACGGTGTAGATTTAACACATTTCTAATCAATTTTTAACTGTCCAAATAATTTTTGTTTAGCATAAAAAATATATCAATAAATTCGTTATATCAAATACTATCAAAATATAATTTTTAAAAAATTTTATAAAATTTTTTAAATAGTTAAAATGAGGCACATAAAGGATTATTGTGTAAAAATATACAGCAGCCCCTCAACCCGAGCATTATTCACTAAAAAAAATTAATTTGGTGTCTAATGTATAAAAAATTATATTATTTAATATATAAAACTTTGAAAATTATAAAGATGTGGAAATCAGACATTCTTTTACTCATTTTAAAGATTCAGTTTTTCTAATAAATATTCTAAAAATTAAAATGTTAGTGAAAATTTAAATTTATTTTTTGAAATGATAATAATTATAATAAAATATAATTTTATTAATAATTTAATTTTTTTATTCAGTTATTTTTATATTATTTTATTTATATTTATTTAAAATAACTTTTTAATAATTATATTTTATATGAAATAATCGTTTTTAACGAGCACCCTTAGAATATTTATTAGAAAAAAATTAAAAATTTATAATTTTCATAATAAAAAATTAATATATTTTTTAATATTTTAAATTGGGTTTATAGAATTTCATATTAATTTTGCTTTTACTAATAAAAACGTCTTTAATGTGAAAAAATAAAAATAAAAATAAAAAGACAAAACCTTAATATAAAAAAATAAAATAAAATTTTAGAGATTTAATGAATAAAACAAGATAAATTAAAGGGTTTCAAACTGAATTTTACCCTTTAATATATGTATTAATGTCACTGTCTCAAAGGTCAACTTTTTTTAGTTTTAGCAAAATTCCTTATCATCTTGATAAGGTCATGCCCTTAATTTCCTGCGCCCTTCAGGTTGGCCAAGCATGTTTCCACACCTTGAAACATATAATTAATTAGACTAATTAAGTTTGTTACACATATTCCTAATACTCTGTAACTAATAATTTAATCATTAAATATTTATTTTATATAAAAACATCACACAAATGAGTTTTACTTTTATAATTGAAAAGTTATTAGTTTAAATTTTATTAGAACTTAATTAATAAAAAAATCATAAATTTAAAACGTCACTCTTTATTCTTTCCAAAATCTTATAAAAAAATTTATTTTTGAAACTGTTTGTTATCTGATGGCCATTGCTTTGACTAATTCAGAGTTAGATGAATTTAAAGAAGGTAAAATTCTTCCAAAGTTAAAATTTTATGTAATTTTTATACAATTATTATGATTTAATATTTTCATCCCAACCTAATTATTAGTTTCTTTTTATTAATTATTAGGGGCATTAAATTACTTCAATTAATTATGCTCAAATAACTGAAATTTGCAATTTAAAATTCTCTGCATGATTTTAGCATTTATTTCCTTTATTATCAAAATAAAATAAAAAAAAAAAAACTCCATCAAAGTTTGCTCAATTTTTTTTCCTTCAAAGTGCTTCAATGCTTCTGTGCCTTCTGCTAGAGGGAATCTGACATAATAACTAATTAAATAAGGAGTTTCCGGTTAATTCGTGTTGGAATCAAATGAACCTAATTATTAGTTTCTTCTCTATTTATAAAATTTAAAATATAAATTTTATTTAAAAAATAAATAAAATAATATTTAATTAGTTCTTAATAATATCTTAATAAAATTATCTTTTACTCAATAAGATATAATAGTTGTTTAATAAAAATACTGTAATATTTTAACAGTTTTTAATAAATCAGACTTACATTAAAATTTGAATAATTAAGAGATGTTCAGTTCTAAATTATTTAATTTTTTAAACTGTTCGTATTTCTTAATTATTAAGAGATATTCAGTTTTTAATTATCAAATATCACATAAATTTTTATAACTTGAACCTACATCCATTTGATCAAGTTTATCATCTTTGATACGCATACGTCTTTAATTTTTTATTTGATTCCCAAGTAAACCCAGAATACAAATTAAATAAAAGTAATGTCTTATTTTCTCGTTATATAATTTTTTTTGTAAGGTACATTCTAAGGATATTCTAATTATTACTTGTTTGCATGATTTATTAATTAAGTTTCAGCTAATTTTAAGATATGAAATGTGATTCTCAAAATAAAATAATAATAATAATATATAATAATGACATCTGTAATTAAAACCATAAGCAGAGTATATATTTAATTAATATATGACTTGATTCCTTTTCATCAGATTTGAACAAAAAAAAAATAAAAAAAAAAATCAAATTCTTAAAAAAAAAAAATGTCCAAAGTCGGTTCATCTCCTAAAGATTAGGGAGGTTTATCAATGGATAATAAATTAATAATTAGCCAATGGCGCAGTTCTTGTTCATAGAGCTACGCTAAGTCAATTAAGTGATGAGACATGAAAAAATTATATATCATTTCTTCTTAGCATTGAAGAAACGAAAGACAGAGAAGATTATATTTGCCAATGCATAATTATATATCATATTAATTTAGTGTTATGTTATAATCACATATTAATTAACTTCTGTTTTTCTATTGTTTAAATATGTGTAAATTTTGAATATGTTATCTTTCCATCACTTCTATATCTTAATCATATAAATTTGCTGCAAATTGAGATATAGTGTACATATTACTCTCATTAATAGATTTAGAATCGATTTTTTTTATTTTCAATGTTAAAATAAATTTATAGGTCTGAAATAATATACAGACTAATTATAGTTACTCTTTTAATAATTTTTATTAAATTAATAAAAAAAATTATTATATTAATAATTTATCTCTCACTCTTGACATTCTAAATAAATATTTGAGGATACCAACTAAGTTGACCTAATTAATTGGAATCAAAAACATTTATTCAATTTAATTATTAGTTATAAAAGGTGAGAACAATTAGTGTCCGTTTGGCATAGCTTACAAAAAGGAAAAAATAGTTTTTTTGAGAAAATTAATAAAAGCAATTATCTGAATAGCTAAAATTCAATTTTTTGGATAAGTTAGAAATTAAAACTTTTTAAGATAGCTGAATTTTAAATTAAACGCGTAGCTGATTTTAAAAAATTAATGAATAAAAATATCCTTCACTTTTGTTAACAATAACAAATCTACTTATTATTAATTTATAAGCAATTTTTATATTGTATTTTACTAAACACAAATATACAGTTAATTATTTTTAAAAGTATCATTTTTAAGAATAAATTTTGTTCCCACATGAAAAACTATTTTATAAGGTGTGCCAAACGAGACCTTAATAAGTACTGCAGTTAAATTTAAAAATGATTTCCACGTTTATTTGTAGAAGCTTATTATTAATATACGTATTGCATGCCAATATATATTATACACTTTACGAATTTTTTTTTAATATATATACATAAAAAAATAATATCAATATTTTTTTATTAAATAAATATTAATAAATAAATTATATTAATTAAATTATTTCATCACTCATTAATTCGATATATGAAATAAATTTATACACTTAATATTACATGTGTTATTTCGAAGACTATTTTAGCGATAATAATATCTGGAACCACTCACAAGCATATGCTACAAAAATTCCATTTTTATCTTAAAAACAGTGTTTTTTGTGTGGTCTTAATTAAATATACAATATGTGTTCCCTTTCACTGGTTAGCCTTTGGCTAAGCCAAAAAAAATATCTATTCACCAAGCTATCTTGTGCAATCTCTAATAAACCAGGATGAGCCTTGAAGCCAAAACAGGAAGCCTATAGCTAAGGAAAGAAACAATTGCCTATCTTAATGAGTTTTCAGTTCAATTTTTTAAATAATTAAGCATTACCCAAAAATATTCCAATTAGACTTGCTTGACGCCATTGCAATCCATTTTTTTTATTAATTTTTTTATACTATTTTAAACTTCTCAGTTATCATCAACCAAATTAATTTTCTATATATATATCTCACAAATCTTAATCTTTTGCCATTATTTACTTCACATTAACATCAAGAACATGGAGAAACTATTTCCATTTGGTCTCTCTCTACTCTTAGCTACCTCTTTCTTCTCTCTTCAATTTCCAATTCTTTCACATGCCTCACAAAATCCATATTCTCGACCTTCTGCTCGCAATGTTATTTTCACCCATCACAATCGATCTGACTCCGAACCTCAACAGGTTATTAATTTGACTCTAACTGGAGTTTCAAATTTACAGTTCTATTATTCTGGAGAGAGCTCCAGTATCATTGAGTTAAATTTGATTGATTTTATTATATGAATTGTAGGTGCATATTTCGGTAGTGGGTAAAGATCATATGAGAGTTACATGGATTACAGAAGCAAAAAATGTAAAATCTTCTGTAGAATATGGAAAGCAACCAGGGAAGTACAATGCAATGGCAACAGGAGAGGATACTTCTTATCATTATTTCTTTTATAGTTCAGGGAAGATACATCATGTAAAGATTGGGCCATTAGAGCCAAATACAACCTATTACTATAGATGTGGAGGGTATGGCCCTGAATTCTCATTCAAGACACCTCCTCAAACTTTCCCTATTGAATTTGCTGTTGCTGGTAAGTTTTTATTTACATTTTAATTCTCCAAATTGCTTTGAATTTTATTTTTTTTATTAATTAGGTGTAGATTAGAACTCTTTAAACTACAAATTGAATCTTTATTATTTTTTCTTATAATGCCTCTATTTGAAAACTCAAATTTTTCAAGAAATTAATTCAATTGAATTCTCTTTTACTAATTTTCATGTCTGGAATAATATTATTAATAGAATTCAATTCATTAAGTAAAATAAGAAAATAATTATATATATTTTTTTTACTTTTTCAATGTGAACCTGGTCCATAGATGCTTCTGCAAACAAACAAGTTCGAGTTGCCAAAAATAAAATCTCTCACTTTAAACTTTATTTCAAATTTTATTATTAATTGAATTGAATTCTATTAATAAAATTCAATTGAATAGAATTGGATTACTGTACATGATGTATTATAAACAGTGCCAATAGGAGATAAATCGATTATTGGGTTGTTAGCCTCAAATGGTTGGAGCATGTTGTGATATTGACAATTATAGCTACAATGTTTTAAATTGATTTCATAATATAGTTGTTAAAGTATCTCTTTATGTTGTTTTATTTTTCTTGCTTTCGTTTTCAATTTTGCTAATTAGATGCTTTACGTTTTAGCAGTTTTTTGGTTTGTTGGTCAGTCAGTTAGGAACTTTGTGCTTTAGGTGTAAGCAACATTCCAACATGGGAAAAGAATGAAGAGTATACATTATATATAACTAATACTTGGCGTCTACAACTAGTGATTTATAGATTTTATATACAGTTTTGATTGCTTTCTCCATAAATGGGGAAAACTTTAGGTTGCCTATAAGAATTTTTTTTTTTTAAGGGTTTCTTTTATTAATTCTCATAGAATAAAAAGCTTAATTAACTTTTTTGTTTTTCTAATCTCAATTAATCTTAATTTCATTCCAATCCTAATGAAATATTATGTGAAATCTCTAAACTGAAAAATTAATAATTAATTTTAAAGGTTTAATAATAAATTAATATCTCATTTTAAGTATCACAACATTGAAAAAAAGTCATGATACCTCTTTTTAATTGTCTTACCTCTTTGAAATGAATGGTTTAAGCTACACCCAACACAGTTTGACTTTTTGTTTTATTTTTTTCTGGGAGGTTAATATTTTTTGAATCAATATAATCAATCACGTCAAATTATATATTAACTAATAATAATTTGAAATATCATTGTGTTAAGTGCAATACATACTTCAAGTAATTAATTATTTTATTCGTCTCATAAAATAATTATAATTAATATGTCATATCACTATTAATTAGATTATAATATGATGTGATAAAATAGATTTACCAAAAAAATTTACAGGTTTAAGAATTAGATATATTAAAATTTATCTTATGATATAATTTTCAGAACTAAAAATTAAATTTATTATGATCAATGGAATTTTTTTTTTCTCAAATTAACTAGTATGATTTTTTTCTCTTTGTATTTTTAGGTGATTTAGGACAGACAGAATGGACTAAATCAACTTTAGAACACATAGATAGTCGGGATTATGATATATTTTTACTGCCGGGCGATTTATCTTATGCGGACAGTCAACAGCCATTATGGGACTCATTTGGCCGGTTAGTCGAGTCATATGCTAGCCGACGACCATGGATGGTGACAGAAGGGAACCATGAGATTGAAACTTTCCCAATTATATACCCACATGGGTTCAAGTCCTATAATGCAAGGTGGCTAATGCCATATGAAGAGAGTGGTTCACGCTCAAACTTGTACTACTCATTTGAAGTTGCTGGGGCTCATGTTATAATGTTAGGGTCTTATACAGATTTTGATGTTCACTCGGATCAGTACAAGTGGCTTGAAGCTGACTTGGCAAGAATTGATAGGAAAAAGACACCATGGGTTATTGTGTTATTACATGCTCCATGGTATAATACTAATCTTGCCCATCAAGGAGAAGGAGAAGACATGAGAAAGGCAATGGAAGAACTTCTATATAAAGCAAAAGTTGATGTGGTTTTTGCTGGCCATGTTCATGCTTATGAAAGATTTGTATGTCTCTCTCTTTTTTTTTTTCATATTTGTTTGAGATTTATTATTTTTATTTATTTATTTATTGTGATTTTCACTTGCAGACTAGGATTTACGATAATAAAGCAGATCCTTGTGGACCGGTTTATATAACCATAGGTGATGGAGGGAATCGTGAAGGACTTGCATTATCGTAAGTATTTTACCATGTATTTGAGTTTCGTGTACAAATAATTTCCGCCCTGATATAACTGTAGAAGTAGAACTGATTGGGCCAGGTTGGGACTTGGTCTCATTATATGTGCTATGTCATTAGGTGGGATTTCTCATTCTCAGTCATCAAATATCTCATCTATTTTACATTTATTATATATAATTGCAAAGCTTAATTAATAGACAAAATGGTAATAAATTCAGAGCTCTAAAAGAATTTACATTAACAATATTTTGTCATATGTATATATTAATTCTATTTGATTATTGATAGGTTTAAGAAACCAGTTTCTACACTCTCTCAATATCGGGAACCAAGCTTTGGGCATGGAAGATTTAGGCTATTGGATGAAAAGAAAGCGCATTGGTCATGGCACCGTAACAATGATTCTGATTCATTTAAAGCTGATGAAATCTGGTTGGATAATTTAAGCACTTCTAAAGCATGTTCAGGAAATATTATTCAAGAACAGTCCTCATCTCCTAATGACGAACTCTAAACTATCTCCTAATGAAGAACTCTAAACTATGTGTATTTTATTGTATTTTTGTTTAAAATCGTAGAATTAAATTCTCATCTTTGATGACCAAAATATTTTCTCTTTTGTGACCTAGTTGAATCAGAGTTTCTGTAATCCGAACATTGTTTATTGCATAGAATGATAACCCGATACAGAATTTCTTGTATGGCTGTAAATTTTCTCAAGTGTTAATTAAAAAAAAAAAAGCTCTGAGGTTGATTTTAGCATGAATTTTGGTTGCTATTGTTTTAAAATTAGTAATTTTAGTTTTTATGAATTAAAGTATATAATAATCTAAAGATTTTATTTCATATATAATTAAGAACTTAATATGTCGAATTATTATAGATGGGTAATTTTGATCAAAAATAATTTTATAGGTATATGTATTCAATTACTATTAGTATTACC
Source organism: Aleurites moluccanus (assembly GCA_948193065.1). Classification (NCBI taxonomy): domain Eukaryota; kingdom Viridiplantae; phylum Streptophyta; class Magnoliopsida; order Malpighiales; family Euphorbiaceae; genus Aleurites; species Aleurites moluccanus. Next base: position 9,278 of record CANXYC012123313.1, on the reverse strand, counting down.
ACAAAAATTCTTAATATTCTTCACTTAGGGAATAACCCAAGCTATTCCTTTCAACTCATTAAGAATTCCTTATTTTAAAAGTTATTAAAAGCCAGAGACCTGCCTTAAAAAATGCAGTTGAAAGTTGAAACTTTTGGTTAATGCCATCAATGAAGAACCTATTATTAAAAGCTACCAAAGTCAAAATGCCAACATTTTAAGTAACAACAGACCTAACAATTTCATCTTTTATAAAACTGGAAACAACTCCAAAAGCTGTTACTATTATTGGTTTCAATACACACCAATAATTCAAATACAGCAAACCAACACTTACCCAACACCAAGAATCTGTACTGCATTTAAAAATTTGCAAACTTACCCCAAATCTTTTTCTTTTTTCACAACCATACCAACATTTTTACATATGTAGATATTATTTTAAAACTTATTTAATTTAAAAATATTAAAATGATAATAGTAGTAGTATTATTATATTATAATATTAAAAAGGAAGACAGAGAAAAGATAATCGAAAGCCATAGATCTTTGCCAGATCAGCTCCAAGATTGAAGGTTGTGATCGAAGGTGATAGTTGTTCATCTGAGGCAAGAGGTCGATCATTTTAATAATTTATCAAAGTCATTAGATCCAACGGTTCAGATTAAATCTTCTCGAGCTTCTCAGCTACGACCAGAGGATTGGCTCTCGCGATCTCTTCTCTTCCAACCTTCTTGAAATCAAAGCTGCAGCTATGCTTCTCCGGGTACCTATGTGTCCCACAGAAAGTGGTACCACATCGACACGTAAATCCGGTCAACCCGACCCGTTTCCTACAAACAAAGCACCGATTCGGCTGATCAACTACCACCGAAATCTCAGTCGACGGACTTCGTACATCCAGCAAAGCTATCGCAGGAGAAGAAGGCTGAGAATCATCAACAACAACAGGAGAAGAAGGAGAATTAGATGATGATGTAATAGAAAGAGAGGCTTTAATAGACGCTTCTTGTTCTTGTTGCTGTTGTTGATCTCTGTAACATTTAGAACAAAGATTCATCGTAGCTGGACTTCCGAAAAAACCACAGTTATTAGCGCAGAGACGGTGACCTTCCGGTGCTTGGCATCTGTGCTCCTCCGCCATAATACACCAACCTTTAAATCTCAATTTCAGTTTGAAAATCGTTTCGATCTATGAAACCTGAAGATGACGATTGAAAATTACAAAAACTTAATAAACAAATAAATAGAGAGTTTCATTTTATTTTCTCGGCAACCAAACAGAAACGAAATCGAAAACATACCTGAGCTATTGAAGAAAAGAGAGAATTTGAAGAACCTTAACAAAGAAGAATTATAGAAGGAATGTTAAATGAGAGAGAGAGAGATTAAATTTAAAAATAAAAAATAAAAATAAAAAGGGAAATTAGAAGAAACAAACAGAAACAGAAAGAGGAAGGAACGGCGAAAAGAGACAAATGCAGATAATCAATCTTAATTATTGGTTTTTTTATTTTTTGAGAAATATTATCATTATTATTATTTTATATTTAAATTGAATTGAATTGATTTATATTTAAATATTTAATTTAATGATTATAAATTTATAATTAATAATTTACAGTAAACAATCAACAGTTAAATACAAAAATTTATTTAAATAAATAGTTGGAAACTAAAATTTAAGGTTTCACTGTAAATAAAATTTGATAAATCTAACTATCAAAATAATATATTAAAATTAAAATTTTAAATAAAATTTATCATATAAACTATTAAACACGAATAAATAATTATAAATAAAAATATACATTGATTATTTAAAATGATTTATAAGTAATATATTAAATCAAATTAATATTTTTTTAATAAATCTTCAGACTAAAATGATATAAAATAAAAAATTTCATATTAGTTATATGTATTAAAAATTATATCAGAGTTCGGTTTATATTAAATTAAATTTTATATTAATTTTAAATTTAAACTATTTTCATTAAGTACTTATTTTAATTTCTAAAAATTATAAAAAAAATAAAAAATATATATATATATTTTAAAATATAAGAAATGAAAAAGATTAACATTAATTATATTTAACTTAAAGTTATAACAATTAAAATGAAAATAAATAAAAAAAGAAATACTTTTTAATAATAAGAGGAAAATATCTTAAAGACAGGCTGGAAGCCAGCAGCCTTCAATTTGGTGGGTTTTTTATTTATTTATTATTATTATTTTTAATTTGAAAAAAAAATTATAATTTAATTGAGCAAAGATTTAAATCACTCGGTTGTGGGTATGAAGGAAAATAATAAAAAGTATATATTTTTTAATGTGATAATTAATAGCAACTTTACAATCTATAAAAATAATTGTCACAACATTTTAATTATTTAAATTATTAAGATATATTGACAGAACTCATAACCTACTCATAACTTTTATGAGACCTTCAATAAAGCTAAACATAATTTTTTATAATTATGCCTTAAATTAAATATTTAGATAGTTCTAATTAAATTTATATGGAATTCAATTTATTTACAAATAAATTTCATTAAAAAAATCATTTATAAATTAAATTTCATGTTTATATTAATTATAAAATTCATTTTAAATAGTTAGTTCTACTAATATATATTTGAAATTCATTAGTTTTCATAATTTATACTATGTTTTATAATTTTTAAAATTTAAACTTAAATTGATAAAAATTTCAAATGATTGGTGTATTCAAATGTAAATGAATTTGATGATATATGTAAAAGCTTCTTATGAAGACATTTTGCAAAATTATATGCAATAACATAGAAGAAAACTATTGGAAAAGTAAGAGTTATTAAAGTTTATAGATGTTTTAAATATTCAGATTATATAAATTTTAAATGTATGATTTTGAAAACTTTTTATTGTAATTGATTATGAACTATTTATTATATGAAACATTTAATATTTAACTATAACAAAAAAAAAAAATAACGATTAAATATTAAAAATTATAAAAAAAATTAAATATAACACAGAATCATGACTAACAATTATTAATAATTAATTATAATAAAAAAATTATAAATATTTTAAATAAAATATTTAATTAAAATTACTGTTATATTATATAATTTTTTGAGTAACAGAATAAATAAAACATGTTTTAATTTATTTGGCTTAATCACGTGGGTTTTTTTTTAAGCAGGTATGATTTTTTTTTTATTTCCAGAGTGGGGGCTTGTTATTTGTTTTATGCATGTCATTTAAAATTAAAACGGCAGTGGTTTTGTTGAATAGGTGGGTTTGATGTATGATATGATACGTATATGGTGATAGTTAATTGTTCGTGTGCTTAGCTGTATTCGCAATTTAGGGTCAATTTTTGTCTACCCCAATACAATACTGCATCCAATGATGGATCAAGATTTTATTTCTTTTTCATTTTTCTTTTTCTTTATCTTTTCTCTTACCTGCCAATTAAGTTTTTGGTCTAGCAATAAAAATCAAAAGCTGAGATTCTAGAATATCACATGTTTAACTCTCACATTTATTGAATTTAATTTATTTGTTTCACGTCCTCCATATTGATTTGAATTTGATATTGAAAAAAAAAAAATTAACTTGTGGTTTGAATTATAATGTTATTAACTAAATATAATTTAATTAAAATCTCTATTTTTTCTTATAAATTCATTTTAATAAGTGTTTGATAAAATTTGTTGATATAATTATTAATTTTTTAATTTTTAATAAATATATTATATCCATTTGAGTAATGACAGTTATTATTTATTAAGAAATTGTTAGATAATCAAATAATAATTATTTTATTTTTTAAAATTTTTTTATTTATTTAAATAAAAAGATTAAATTATTATTTTAAAAATAATATTTAAATAAAAAAATAAATATTAATATTATTTTTAATGGTCATTAAATATATTAATAGTTAACAACCGATAATAATTTATCAAACATCTGTAATAATCAATTATTAAGTAACAATCATCAACTAGAGATAGATACGGATCAAGTTTGGGGCGAGTTTCTCAAAATTCGAATTCGATCCGTTTAACAATAAAAATATTCGTCCTCTCATCCGTCTTGCTTTCAATCGAATATACTTATTTATATATTTTATTTATTTTTTATTTTTTAAATTTATTTATTTATTTATTTTTCAAATATTCATACAATATAATTTATATTTCACATAAAAAATAACTATAAATAAAAATATTAAAAAATAAAAATATATGTAATCGAGTCAAATTTGAGACGAGTATTATCATTATCAAGCCCGTCATGGGTATAAAATCAAAAAAGTTATTCTATCATATTTATTAAAGAGATTGAATATTATCCGTTTCATTTGAATCAGATCGAATTAAATATCTATAAATCGAGTCAAAATTATCATCTCTATCGCCAATTATTAATTATTGGTCACCAATATTCAGTCATAAGTTAAATAACTATTAATAATAAAAAATAACTATTACAAATGACTAAATTAAACCAAACATATAATTTTTAATTAGTTTGATTTTAACTGGTTTATAATTTATTAATTCATCTAATTATATATTAGTTAGACAATATAATAAGAAATTCATAATTATTGTCATTTCGATGATGTTTTGGGGAATCATTTCCAGCATGGAGCAGTGGGTAGTGATTGATATAAACTTTAATAAGATTTTGTCCTTATCACCTGTAAATCTCCAAGTTTGAGTTTTGGACCACCAAGTGGGAATGCCATGTATATGAAATTTAAAGATTAAAAATATACATGAAATAGAAGTGTTGGTGATTGCCTTTTCTTTTTAATTTATAATATTTCATTGTATAAATAAAGCAGATATTAATTTGTTATTTTTATTATTTTACTTTCTTAATTTTCTTTTATATGTGGAGGCCAACCTGTTATGGATATGCAATATATATTTTGGTAACTACCTATTATGGACATTATTATAACAATAGAAGATGGAGTCATCAATAAATCAAGTAGATATAAGTCACTGCAGAAAAAAAATTTTACTAACTTATTCAAATTCAAATTTTTACATAATTTTAAATATTTAATTTTCACTTATCCATTTATATAAAAAACTTTAATTATTCATCCATCTAAAATTAATTTTTTAATTTCAATGTGAATTAGATATAACAATTTTATTTTATTTATTAAATACTTAATATTTTTATCTAATTTATTTATTAATTTATCAAGTATAAATTAATAAACTAAAAACTAATTTAGATTGAATTCAGAAAATTGGGTAACCGAACAGTTGTTCTCACGCTACAAAGAATATTTGACTGAAATTACAGAAAAACGACAAATCGTTACATATTGAAACGACTAGTAGGTCACCAACGTCGTTGCATGGACGAAATATATTTATGGGGGCAGCGGTTGCATTTGTGAGATGATATGATATGATATATATTTTTCCTTTCTTTTAACATTCTTCAAATTTTTGTAAAATCATTAAAAAAAAATTAATTATTATTTCTCTCTCTAAAATAAATCAATATATTAAATATTCTTTAACTTTTTAAAAATATATTAATTATCTCTAATAATTATTTTGTTATACTAATATATTATTCCGTCAAATTTTACTATTAATCAATTTTAAAATGATCAATAAAAATATTAAAAAGACAGAAATATTCTTATATTTTATTTTTAATTAATTACATTTTATTTTTATTTTAAAAATATTTTTTAAGATAAAAATATTTTATTTTTATATTTTTTGATAAATTTAAAAATAAAAAATAAACAAAAATATTTTTTTAAAAAAATATTTTTGTATTTGTTATTTTTTATTTTTAAAAAAATAAAAAAAAATTAAATTATTTCTTCTTAAATTTTTAATACAAATAAAAAATTTATTATCATATTTTTAACAAATTTGAAAATAAAAGGTAAAAAATATTTTTTAAAAAAAATTTATTATTTATTATTTTTATTTTTAAAAAATAAAATAAAAAATATTTTTATTTTCAATTTATCAAAAAATATGAAAATGCATTTTTTAACCCTAAAAAATATTTTTTAAAGCAAAAATAAAATATGATTAATTAAAAATAAAACGCTAAAAATATTTTTATTTTTTTACTGTACTTATTAACTATTTCAAAGTTGACTCACAGCAAAATTGAATGAAATAATCTAATATTATATTATTACATTCGTTGGGGGAGAGTTAGTATATTATATTATTTTACGGAAAGAAAATCATAATTAACTCTTAAAAAAAATTAATATTTAGTAATATTTTTTCATATCACTTGTGATCCATCCAGTGGCGGATCCAGGATTTTATGCAAGGGAGTAAAAATTTACAGTATCATTTTTTATAGAGTTATATATTAATATTAAAGTTCAATTATAAAAAATTTTAAAACTAAAGAGGTCAAAATAAAAAATAAAAAAAATAAAAATTTTGAAGGATAAATATAAAAAAAAAATTAAAATAATAATTATAAAATTAAAAAAAAAATTAAAGGGTCACCTATATAAAAAAATTTTAGAGTTAGAAAGATAAAAATAAAAAGTTTAAACGATAAATATGAAAAAAATAAAAAGTAAGCTTTTGTATCATTCATTGTGCTCAGGACACTTATTAAGAAAATTTTTAAAAAAATATTATATTTCTTTAGATACAATAAATATATATAAAAAAATTATTTTTTTTCATTTACATATATCGGCTAGTAATAATTTTTATTATTAATTTTTTTTTTTATTGTTTCAAAATATAAGAAGGTAGAAATGTACTTTGACACCATAAGAAATTAAGAAATTTTTACAAGAAAAATAATATTTTCATATTACAATTTACTTATTTTTAATGCGAATAAAATTAAATAGGGGTGATAATTCTTGGGTTTATATATATATATATATAAAAGAGTAAAAAAAAAAATCTGGCAGGGCCTGGGCCTAAAGGGGCTGCGCCCCTGGATCCATCCTCATTTGTTGTTTGAAATTTATTTGAATTTGTTACATACATGTTAGGATTATAGTGGGGTTGGATGAATTTCAAATATATGATATTTTAATGTAAGTTTATATAGATTTTGGGCTTTCTAATCTCTTATTTTGAGTTATCTTTTGGAGTGTGCCAACATTCATAACAATTGATATTCAATACGAAATTTATTAAGTCTCATATATGAATTAGAATCCTAATAATAAAAGATTTTATTAAGAAAATCTTATTATAGCATATAGAATTTTTATTTATTTTATAATTTTCTATAAAAATAACTCTTCAATCAAAATTTTACATTATCAATCAAATTTTGATTGAATTTATGATTATCCAATACTAAAATTATGAGATTCAAATTTTGTGTTTCAATTTAATATTATACTTTATTTTATTTTATTGTTTTTAATTAGTTATCATTTAAAGATAACCTTATGATTTACATATAATTATACTTGGTATACTATTTTTATTTATTTATTCACTTTTATATCTATTTTTAATTCAATAAAATTAACTATAGATATCTTATAATGATGATATGTTAATTTATTATTTATTTATATATTTTATCTTACAAAATTAAATTTAGGTATTATATAATTTTTTTATTAGAATAATCCTCAAGTCATCATGAAAAATTTTAATACTTTATTTGCATATCAATTATTTTACATATTTTTAATTTAATAATTTTTAAATATTCACTTTTTTTCAATTGTGAAAAATTAAAATTTAATTATTTATAGTTGAGATTGAAAAGAATTGTTGAATTAAAAATTAATTAATTGCATGAGATTTTATATTTTTATTATTGTTGTTACTATATTAATATTAAATAATTAAACAAAGAATAACACCTTCTTTTGGATCAATTTCTTGAAAATCTTCAAGATTTATATGGAGATTTCAAGAAAACGTTACAATTTATTATTATAATCTTTCTTTTTTATTTGATTTAGATTACAAAGAGAAAAATATGTACTAATTTGATAATTGTTTACTATGATCAATTTTTCATATGAAAGTTGAGCGAAATAAAAAAAAAATAAAAGTGATTTCTCTTTGGTATATATATAGTGTTTAATATTTTGTTAGTTGAGAGCAAATAAAATTTCTGTTAAAGGTGCTTAGTTTGTGTTGTAATGCTTATGATAAGTAATATGCACCCTTTAAGTTAAGTAATTTGTTATGTTTGTTAATAGTTAATCTTGACTAAGTAGTTAATATAGAATACTTGTGTATATGGATACCAGCAGTACATTGAGCAGTAAGTAATGAATATTCTAGAATTCATTTTTCATTTTCTCTTGTAACATGGTATCAGAGCATTTTCTCTTTTTTTCTCGAAATTTCCTTATTTCCTCTCTATTCTAGTTTGTTTAAGAAGGTTAGCTGATTAGTATCAATGGCGAACAATCAAAACCCTACGGAGAATCCAGCATCTCCCTACTTTATTCATCACTCCGATAATCATAGTTCGGTAATTGTTACACTCGTTCTTGATACCTTTAATTTTGTTTCCTGAAAACGATCTTTTCTCCTTGCTGTATCCATTCGAAACAAACAAGGTTTTATCAATGGATTTATTAGTAAACCAGCTTCTGGACATGCTCTGTTTTTGCCCTGGTCAAGATGTAACAACTTAGTGGTTGCGTGGCTGCTCTGATCTATTTCGCCTTCAATCGCCTCAACAATTTTCTACATGGAAGATGCGAGCATGATCTGGAAGAAACTTAATCAACGGTTTTCTCAACCAAATGATACTCGTATTTGTCATCTCCAACAAAAATTGTGCACGATTACTCAAGGAGCGGATTCTGTGGATGCATATTTTAATGAGTTGAATGCCGTGTGGGAAGAACTGAGATGTTTTAGGCTTTTGCCTCATTGTGAATGTGGACAGTGTAATGATGATTGCATTAAACAATTTGTTGAAGATGCATAGAAGAACTACGTTTTTAAGTTCTTGAATGGGCTTAATGAGAATTTTCAAGTCATTAGGTCACAGATTATAGCTATGAAGCCTTTTCCTAATTTGGATCAAGCTTATAACATGATTTTAAGGGAAGAAAGTCAAAAGACCTTGATGATTCAATCACCAATTTTTGCTGAAGTTGCAGTTATGGTGGTCAGAAGGAAGACAGAGATGAAATATTCCTTCTGTGGGAAACCTGGTCATTTAAAGGAAACATGCTATTCTGCTATGAAGTGTAGTCACTGTGGAAAGCCAGGTCACAATAAGGAAAATTGTTATAGAATTATTGGCTATCCAGAAGGTTTTAAGTTCAATAAGCC
>CANXYC012123224.1:0-36709 GCA_948193065.1 Aleurites moluccanus | reverse complement strand
TCTTATGACCAATATATTTCTTATGAGATTGAAACCATATGACCCTATGAATAGAACGCTCTTCCCAATGAGAGTAAATTCATTGGTCCATCGTACACTTTGGGAACCTAGCTGATAGGATTTTTATCAGTGTTCCACCTAGAGGGGACCATGAGCTCTAGGCATATGCCTGGCTAAGCATGCATTTGCGATAAGGTAGCAAGGACTACCGATGCGCTTTGTTGTGATAGGTAGCATGGCTACTGATGTACTATGTAGTTCTACCATGTTACTTGATAGTGCTATTCTGTTACACCCCAACTCCAGTGGTGCGACGGTCCTAGGGCAAGGGTAGGCTTAAAGCCACCATAAACCCGTAGAACTCACAAATCATGAATCTCATCATCATCAAATAAATTCCAACATCATATATTTATCATGTTCATACATATAATTAAAATCAATTATATCTTTCTATTATCATTTCATATTTTTCTCTTGTTCCTTAATGATCAAAAGAGACATCTCACATCACTGAGGAACAAGAGCACCCAAAATATAATAATCGTACATCAAAACATATTAATATCCTCGAATGACTAACTACGGAGCTCTAGAGTATACTCCCATTACACATTGTGTCATAATACCATTAATAATTATACAAAATATCTCAAAAGAAGTATTACAATGAAGCTTCTTGGAATGAACAAGTCAAGAAGCTCGATCCTCTCTATTAGCTCCCTCACGAGCTATGCTATCACCTGAAATCTATAGAAGAGGAGTGAGCCTTCAACTCAGTAAGATATGAACATTATACAATAAGAATTGAATATCAAATCATGGTCATGAACATATATCTATAAATACAGATATAAAAGAAGTCATAAGCTTTACTTGAAGGAATAGGGTTACTCATAATAATTTGACTATATCAAATCATGTCAAATTCTAATCATGATTCATATTTAGAACATAGAATGCCCACAAAGAATGGCATTATCAAATCTCATCTGGTAGAATTGATCTCATATCATAACATACGTATCGATAGCCTTGCTACCTTAACGTGCACACATGCTTGGCCAAGCATGTATCTAGAGCTCATGGCCCCATTTAGGTGGAACACTGATAAAAATCCTATCAGTTGGGCTCCCAAAGTGCACAATGGACCAATGAATTTACTCTCATTAGGAAGAGTGTTCTATCCATGGGTCATGGGTTTCAATCTCATAGGAAGTATATTGGTCGCAAGACCATCATCATATAGCATCATTCAAATCGGGTTCACAAATAAGAAACATATGAACTTGATCCAAGAATATTGATCAAGCCATTCACATTATACAAATATACAAATATATATATAATAGGATAATCAAATATAAGAATACTTTGGTCATTTTAATTTCAAAGAATAATAATTAAATGAGATGTTCATACTTATAATAATTAAATGGGATGTTCATACTTACCTCTTACACAAATTTCTCTTAAATTCCTCTTTAAAAATCTGCTCACTTAATTCCTCAATCAATTCGAATTTCTTCTCCTAAGAAATTCCCCAAATATACAGAATTAGGGTTTCTCCAAATCAATAATATTCAACATGATTTTCTAATAATTAATTATCTTAGAATCTCTATTCTTAATTCCCAACAACAATTTTATTTATCTCTTAAAGAAAATTTGCATTAAATTTTCGGAGTTACTGTTCATGGCAGTCTCACCAAACTGATTTCTCCCACATTAATTACCATTAATGATTTCAGATCACTTGCAATAAATTCTATGTACCCAATATTAATTATCCTAACCCATAAACTTAAATAAATTCAAAGAAAATAGCTTGAGAAGAAAATTTACCTTATTTTCCTCAACACAGAAATTCTGAGATTACTGCTCAAATCTAATGATTTCTGCCTTAATACTGAATAATCTAGAAGTCTAATGCATTAATTTGAGTATTAATGCCTTAGAATATAAAACGGAACTAATCTGAGAAAAAGATTGAATTTATGAAAGAAAGAAAGAAGGAAAATTGTGAGATAACGCTACTGGAGTGGCTGGGTTTAAATAAACTCTGCCCCAAAAACACGCTGGCCAGCTCTCTAGTCAGCCTCGGCAAAGCTCCCTCACCTAAGCCAGCTCGCCATTCCCACTTCGCATTCCCAGCTCGCACTTTCCAGCTCGCGTTTGCTGCCTCGCTAGACTCTCCTCGTGAACTCTTCCTCGCATATGCCACCTTGGCAATGCTTTTTCGCCTCTTCGCTTCTTCGCGAACTGCCACTTCGCACATTCCCTCTTCTCATAATGCCTCTTCGCATAATGCCACCTCGCCTTATCCTCTTCGCCTAAGCTCTTCTCCAAAGCTCTTCTTTGCGAATTGACACTTCGAAACCTCGCCTCGTCACTTCGCCATTTCGCCACTTCGCAAAATGTCTCCTCTCATTTGCTAGCTCACCTTAACAAAATTCCTCTAAGTTAAAATCCTGCCTGGACATCTCACACTTAGCCAGCTCGCAAATGAGTTACAAATATCCAAACTTACTAATTCTTTTATAACTTACAATCAACATGCAGGGGCACAACATATCAAAATTTCAAATCAAAAGGACCAACACACAGACCATGGTGACTCTCCAAATGTCACCCAGATTTGCTGCCTTAGAATCTCTCCGTATAGGTCTGATAAAACCCACTCTACACTGAGATACACTTATCCAAAAATTCTAAAATTTCACAGTCATCATCTTAACATGTAAAGGAACATTTTTCATGTTCACACCTTTAGCTAATTCTACCTCAGTCATTCCCAGTAATTTCAAACAGACACTACATCCCTGCAGAAACTCTTAACCAGATAAGCCTTGCTCAATTAGACACAACTCATCACACACACAGAATTTTGCAAACCATTATATATAATTATAATCAAGATATGAACTCACAACTTTCATATTTTATACTTTATCAGATTATGTCTTTAAGAACATGAAATTATTATCACAAAAATTCTGCAACTGAAGCAAATCAAAATTTCTGAAATTCTCAAACATTCTCATTTAAAATTAAATAATTCTCCGAATATACAAAATTAATAAAACACTACTAAAATGGCAGATATTATATATTCGATTGTGAGCACTTCTGTTCTTGTAAGCCGAACCACATGATGATTCTTACCCATGTTCTTGGAATTGATATTTCCTTTGGATTAATATACATGTATATATATTTCTTTCATATTGCATGTTCATATCTTACTGAGTTGAAGGCTCACTCCTCTTCTGTGAATTTCAGGTGATAGTGTAGCTCGTAAGGGAGCTAGTAGAAAAGATCAAGCTTCTTGACTTATTCTTCCAAGAAGCCTCCATTGTAATCATTTTGATATATTTATGTATATTCATCATATGGTATTATGATATTGTATGTATTAGGAGTATACTCTAGAGCTCCATAGTTGGTTATTGGGGATGATAATATTTTGATGTATAAATTGTTACTTTTTTTTTGGGTTACCCTTGTTCCTTAGTGATGTGGGATACATCTTTTGATCAGTAAGGAACAAGAGGAAATTATGAAATGATATAAATAAAGATATGAATTATGCTTATATGGATTATAGAAATGAATATTGAATGATATCTATATTTGATATAATTGTGTATTAGATCCAAGATATAAGAGTTCTACGGGTTTATAGTGACCTTAAGCCTACCCTTGCCCACTGCAGTTAGGGTGTGACACTTGTCCTTCCCTTCAATATATATCAAACATGTAAAAAAAACAACACTCTCAAAGGTTATCCTTATACCCTCTACTCCATTTTAACAATTCAATATACAAGCACTTCAATAATTATCTACAGAATATCCATATTCATATGGGTAAATTAAGTTAAGTTCTCACGTTTAAGTATATTGGAATTAATTATACAGCTATTACTTTCTGTTATATATATACAACTCAGATTCTTTAAACAAAAATCATGGAGCTTCCACTGAGTTCAATACTAAAAGCTGAGACAATACATAGATAAATGTAGTTTGCAGCAGAGAAAGGCAATAGCTGGAACCGTGTTTATCTATCGATTTCCTGAAAAGAAAAACAACCACTAAAAGAGATGAGACAAAGCTCAGTGAATAACATATATATATAACCTTACTTATGAGACTTGGTTCTCACAAGGAAGGTTTAAAAATAACAATGTAGCAATAAAATTGGTTATCACAAAGGAATACAATAATGTAAATTAGCCATTAGAGTTAGGCACAATAAACATATCAATATGATAGTTGATTCATTTAATTTGAATATAATGAATAAATAATCAAATTGGGGAATATTAAACACAAGTTTCAAGGTTATACGATATCAATGAATTAATGTAGCAAATTTTAATGAATCAGTGTTTTAGTAGTTGTTAGCAATAACTATTAATAAATCTGGCAGAGGCTACAGTCTAGTAGCATGTCTATCAATAAAGTCATACGATTGATCATATCACATGGCTAGGACCTTACCCCTCTCCTAGCTGGAGATGGCAATATAATATTATGCACAAGTCTGATGATATTATATCTACTCCATCGGATGAGTAGTTCCATTATTGCTAATATTTGAATTTCATATATAATGAATAATATTTATCAATTGAATTCAAGGGTTTATTCAATAGTACTATCATAAACAAGAAGTTTCAATATTCAAAACTAAGGGTTTGGCACTCATTTAGGAGCAACAATGAACAATGTATAAATAGGATTCATTGTCCATCAATGAGCAATGTGGTAGTATTTACAACAAATAAATTTGAGTTCAAACACAAGTAAGAGAATATATCTAAGTTACTCACCTCCAAAATACAAAATGAAGAAGTGACTTCTTCTCCTAACAAAGACAAAAAGGATGATGTGATTTACCACTCTCCTTTTCATTTTCTTTTCTTCTTGAAGCTAGAACACATATATAATATATTTTAGTACTAAACCAACATTCAATTATACAATTATAAAGTAAATTTTGTAAAAACCCTTTAATTCTTAACTTTTGGTTTTGGGCAGCCATGATTATTTTATTCATATCTCAAGTTTTATCTATCCAATTACTTTAACTCTTTTTCCAACTTAAATTAGATATTTTCAATTCTAACATATCTAAAAATTAGATTTTTCTAAACTCTATACAATTTATAGTGAAATTTTGAGACAAACTCGAAATCTGTAATCTACCTTGCAACTTCTACTCGAACACCCCCTACTGTTTTGCTTATAACTCATTTTTTAGATATCCAATTTCTATTCTATTTTTAGGATTTTTTATTTAAGACACATGGAGATATTATTCATGTTTTGAGTTTCCCTTGAATCAGAATTTCAGATTCTCAAAATTGCAAAATTCAGTAGGGTCTCTTAGCACAAACCCTAACTCTAGCCAGTGTTACTCAATGATCTATATCTCTCAACACATAAATAATTTGACAAAACTTTCTTAAATAAAAATAATCTAGACATTAAATAAACAACTTTCATTCTTTAATAATCTTCAAATTCTAACTTTAAGGGTAAGAAAACTCAGCCCTAAAATTCTATCAAGTCACAGAAAATTCTGAATTTCCAAGAATTTACTTCTAATCTTACTTTGTTTCACAAATTAAAACCTCTAAATTAACATTAAAACTCATTAAATTAAATTATAGAGCTATTTAAAGATTTTACCTCTTGAATCCCTTTAAAAAATTTCTTTTAACTATTTAAATTTGATGAAGAAAAGGAGATTTGGAGATGGAGGTATGAAGATCGATGAAGAAGGAGAGTGGTTTGAGTGAGTGAGGTGAAGCAAAATTTTAGAGAATTTTATGGTGGAATTTTTCAGCAAAGGGAAGAGAAAGAAGAAGATGGTGATAATTTTCTTTCACTATATTTATTTATAATAATTATTAACCAATTAGAATTTAGGAAAAGAAAATTTAAAGAAAAAATAAAATGGAAATTAACCTAGCCTAAGTTTATGTCTAAGTTATTTTTAGATGAAATTTACAAATATATTTTGTGGAGAACCTCACACTTGGACAGCCACCATGCTTCCAAATAACCTTTTTTTTTTTTATTATTGGTCAAATTAATTTTGACCAATTCTCTCAAAATTTATAAAATTGTTATTTTCCTCTTCTTATTTTTCTATCTCTTTTACTTCTTTACTTAAGCATTTAAATTTTATCAATTTTACTCAATTCTATTCTTAACTCATTCATTATTTATCTAATTTTAGGTGTATAAAGAAAAATTGAATAAAAGATTGCTTTAGAATTTATTAAAAAAAATCGAACACCGAAGGGTGTTCAAACCTATAGTCATTAAGTCTCAATTTGTTTACTTTTGGTCTCAATTATTATAGACTTGGTTTCGATTTCTTTGACTTTGGTTTCAGTTACTTATGGTCCCAATTATTCTAAACTTTGCTCGACTCTTTTAACTTTGGTCTCGATTATTATAAATTAGGTCTTGATTTTTTTAACTTTGGTCTCGGTTATTTTAAATTATATCACGATTTCTTTAACTTTGATCTCGATAAATTTGGTCTCGATTTCTTTAACTTTGGTCTCGGTTATTTTAAATTAAGTTTCGATTGGGTTATTACAGCAATGACCCGTTACATGTTGGTAATGGCCAATGGTTGTCGATTTCTCATATGGGTATGGTTTATGTTCCTTGTGCACCATGTTCTTTATCCTTAAAGAAAGTCTTACATTTCCAAAAATTGTCAATACATGTTCTTTTTCCTTAAAGAAAGTCTTACATTTCCAAAAATTGTCAATAACCTTTTATCTGTTTATAAATTTACTAAAGACAATAATACTTTATTTGAATTTTGGAATTTCCATTTTGACATTAAGGATCAAGCTAGTCGGAAGCTTCTATTTCATGTAAGTGAAAATGGCATGTATGTTTTGCGCGTTCCAACCGAAAGGAAGAAAGCTTACAACGTTGAAAAAGTCTCTGAAGCGGATTGGCATGCTTGCATGAGACATTCGAATCATAGAATGGTTAGAATGTCATTAGGTGTCACGTCCTAATTTTAGGAATATGACAATCCTAAGATATGAGAACATTTATAATACCAACACTCATAGAACCTTTATGATTCGTGTTATCACATTATGTCACATTCATATAATATCAATTATTACCATTTCCAACAACTATTCACATACTAATCATATATATATATCACATTCATATAATATCAATTATTACCATTTCCAACATATATTCACATACTAATCAACTTAAAGCACGTTGTAATGTTAATCCTACTCAATAAAGGTGAACTATGATCGGGGTGAGCTCAAAGAAGTCATCCCCCATGTCCTTTACCAAATTCAAAGTGGAACTTCGATTTGGGCTAGCTCAAAGAAGTCATCTCCACAAGGCAAGACTTGACCACTTCAAAGAAGGTGTCTCTCTCAAACCAAGGTATCACGTTCGTACCTCAAAATTAATTAGTTTAGATTAATTAAAAGAACTACAAAATCAATATTTTCTTAAAATAAAAACAAATCCCCTTTGCAAGAAGGGAGAACTGTATGGGTTTTGATTCTCATTCAACGAAATATACAGTCAAATTGTTTCATAACTTCAAATCCAAAAGCACCAAAAAACCTTCCTTTTTTTCTTAATCAAACCTGTCTTAATGTTATTTTAGGGAATGTATGGTTAACTTAGAATTCCCATAAGGACTAGAGTTAACATCCCCTGTTTTGAAGTTTTAACTATAATATGATTGAACTCTTTTACCTTATTTATTATTGTAAATTATTATGCTTTACTCATGCATCTTATAATTGTCATTCTTACACTTGTTCATGAAATCATATTTTTCATAAATCGATTGTTAAATGGAAAGTCAAAATTTGAGTTACTTAAAAATCGAAATCCTAGTCCTTGAGCTCAATCTCGGTTCAAAGGTCTAGTGATTTTATCCTTGTGCTTTAAATTGGAATCAAATAGGGTTTTTTCTTTCTTTCTCTTAAAAAATAAAGGTGGTGACTTTATCAATTTTTAAATAAAGATGAAAAATACAAATTGGCTGAAGCAGCCTTTAGTCCATGGGAAACAACCCCTTTGATTTGAACATCTCGGTGCTCGAGCGAGACCTCACACCCTTCCAATTTCAAACTCTCAAAATGCATTGTATAGGCCTAGTGCTTTTGGGCCTGCTGGGCTAAAACAACTTGTGGCTTCTGAGGTATCAGATGAGGATAGTATTGGGCTGGAACTTATAGAAGATAGTAAGAGGAAAAAGGAGCAATCTAGTAGCATGTTATGTCTAATGATAATGGAGGTAGATAAAGGCAACAATTTTACCCAGACTGAAAAGGGTAATCACAATGAAGATTCCTTGACAATACTAGCGGAAGACACTGGTTACCAAGCCTACCGAGGACAATAAGTTGTTTAAGTTGGAACTACCAAAGGCTTGGCAGCCCTTGAACAGTTATTGCATTGTGTGATATAGTTCGCACTAAGTCACCATAGTATGTTTTCTTATTGAAACTTTGGTTACTTCAAACAAGATTGATGAGGTGAGGGTGAGGCCGGGATTTGAAGGTTGTTTTGCAGTTGACCGAGGGGGTAGAGGTGATGGATTGTCTATGCTTTAGAAAAGGAATGTGTACTGTGCTATTACGAGTTTTTCAAAGAACAATATTGATCTTATGGTAACCCAGAAAGGCACAGGCGAAAGGAATCTTGGGAGGTTTTGAAGTAGTTAAGAAGAATGTCACTCTTGCCATAGGTGTGTATTAGAGATTTTAATGATATCTTGTCATTAGAGGACAAGAAGGGTGGCAGGACTAATCCTAACTGGTTGTTGCAGGGATTTCGAGATAATATCGATGTTTATGGCCTTCATGATATGGTTCTCCAGGGATATCGATTTACGTTGGAACATAGCTGAGGTTCTTCCAATTGTGTAAAGGAGAGGTTGGATAGAGTATTACATGACTCAATATGGGCTACTATTTTTCCTAATGCTTTTTAAGCAATTTAACAGTTCCGATTTTGGATTTCTCTCCCATTTGGCTTTTTTTTTTATGATGTTATTCGTCCTAAGCAATCGAAAAAGTTTAATTTCAAAAACTTATGGCTTAAGGAGGGGTCATTAATGGGGGTGGTGGAATCTAATTGGACCATATATCAGGAGTCAGGAGTTTTGCAAAAGCTAGACAAATGTAGAGAGGCTCTGATGACTTGGGGATTAATTTGC
Source organism: Aleurites moluccanus (assembly GCA_948193065.1). Lineage (NCBI taxonomy): Eukaryota > Viridiplantae > Streptophyta > Magnoliopsida > Malpighiales > Euphorbiaceae > Aleurites > Aleurites moluccanus. The sequence goes on along the minus strand of CANXYC012123224.1, from coordinate 27,460 downwards.
AAAGGTAATTTCATAGGAAAATCTCCCATCTGCATAACTGAATTTCTTCTCTTCAATTTTGGTATGATTAGGACTCAGTGGAGGAGCTTCGAAAGGCTAGAATGTAGCTACAGAAATAAAAGAAGAAGATTACTGGAAGCAGCAGGCTAAGAATTTTTGGTTGACGAAGGGTGATCTTAATACTAAATATTTTCACGCAGTGGCCACAACCCAGAACAAGAACAATCAAGTTTCTAAATTACGGGGTGAGGATCGTGTTTGGTAAACAAAAATTGATCAATTGCATTCTATGATACTCTAGTATTTTAATAATCTTTTCAATGATGGCAGTGACAGGTATGACTTAAGTGTTATACGTATGGATAGTAAGGTAGCAGCTGATGATAATGCTCTAATTTTGGCCCCGTTCACTGAAGAGTAATTCAAGGTAGCCCTTTCTTAAATGCACTAGGATAAAGCTCCAGGTCATGATGGACTAAACTCATGTTTCTATAAACATTTTTGGCACTTAATAGGTAAGGATGTCGTTGTGGGCTGTATCGAATGGATGAAAAGGTTGGAGTTTCCTGCTTCTCTTATGATACCACAATTGTCCTAATTCCAAAAATTGATACCCCACAAACTGTGAAAGATTTGCGCCTATAGCACTTTGTAATGTGCTTTACAAACTAATTGCTAAGGTGCTGGCAAATCATTTAAAAAGGTGTCTGGACAAGGTGGTTTCCTATTTGTAATCGAATTTTGTGCCAAGTAGGGCAATTACAAACAACATTTTGGTGGCTTTTGAAGTTATTCATTTTTTAAAGAATAAAAAGAGGGAGAAGAATAGGAAGGTAGCTTTGAAAATTAATATGATCAAAGTTTATGACCAAGTTCATTAGGGCTTTATGGGGGGAACGATGTTGCAGCTCGGATTTGATCCTCGATGGGTGAAGTTAATTATGTTGTGTGTCACAACTGTATCTTACAACTTTAATTAAAATGGAGATGTTATGGGCTCAATTGCTCCAAATAGAGGTTTAAAAGTGTGATCCTCTCTCACCTTATCTATTTTTGTAATGTATTGAAGGGTTGTATGCTCTTTTAGCTAATGCAGAGATAAAAGGGGATATTCATGGGTGCAAAGTCTATAGAAGTTCACCTTCGATCGCACATCTCTTCTTTGCTGATGATAGTTTCCTCTTTTTTAATTCCACAGAGGCTGAGAGTTTAAATGTAAAACACTTATTGGGTAAGTATGAAGAGGCTCCAGGTCAACCTATAAATTACCAAAAATTTGGCATAATGTTTAGCCCTAATATATGGGAGGATGTTCATCGATCCACATAGTTATACTTGGGTATTTCCACTCCACTTGAACATGGTAGGAATTTGGGTCTCCCTTCTTTAATTAGGAGAAATAAAAGAGCTATTCTAAGTTTTTTGAAGGATAGATTATGGAAGAGACTGCATGGGTGGAAAAATAAAAATCTTTCTAAAGCAGAGAAGGATATCCTTCTTAAATCAGCAACTCAAGCCATTCCAGCCAATAGTATGAGTGTTTTCTTAGTCCTCGTGATTTTGTATGATAAGCTACAAAGGACGATGAACTCCTTTTGGTGGGGTTCAGGTAACTAGGAAAGAAAGGGATTAAGATGGCTTAGTTGGAATAATCTCTCAAAGAGGAAGGAGATGGGAGGTTTAGGGTTTAGACATTTTCATTCCTTTAATCTGGCTCTCATTGACAAGCAAGAATGGAGAATAGTGCAAAACCCAAATAGTTTGGTTAGTAGGATTTTAAAGGCAAAATACTTTCCTAGAGGTAATTTTTGGAATGCTAGAATAGGCATTAATGTTAGCTTTACTTGGAGGAGTATTGTCCAAGCCATAGGGGTTTTATATGAAGGGTGTAGGTGTGGGACAACAATTAATGTATGAAATGACTCTTGGTTAAGGAATAATGAGAACAAAATTGCGGAGACTGATGTGATACCTAGTTTGGAGAATTTGAGTGTTTGTGACTAATTTATTCCTTTTTCAGGAGAATGAGATGTGGAACTCTTAAAAAAGTTGTTTAGAATCATGGATGTTCAAGAAATTTGTAAGATTCCTTTGAATAGACATGTGGAAGCGGATATGTTGATTTGAGCAAAGAAATATTCCATTTAGTCATAGAAACATCATAGCGTGAGATTAGACAAGTTACGGAAAATTGATACCGATAGTAAAGCAGGCACCTCGATGCTTAAATTTTCGAACGAGCTCAAAAGTGCATATATTTAAATGCACCATTAGAATCATAAGCTGGAGGAATATAAAAAATATTGTGTTAGAATTAAAATGGGCAAAAAGGTGAATAGTTATTAGTTATGAGGTCGAAATATAATTACCTAAAGTGCTAGGAGAGAAAATCTAATTATCAAAAGTTTAACTAATGTTAGTATTGTATGCCCTACGAGCCATATATCTTTATACATACTTTTGTAACTAATTCCCTATTGGATATATATTACAATATATATGTTTTTATTCTTCATTATGATGGTTTTCATTTATGTTGAGAATATTGTCCATAAGTATTTGTTAGATGAATGATTCTCGGTTGAGGAGAATGCAATGACTGTTCAATCTAATAAAAGTACTTTATACTGTTCATGGTCTTTGGACTCTTATCTCGGGCCGTATTAGATATGGAAAAGCTATCACCTCTGTTTATCTTCTTAGTTAGTATGGGTTACTAATGGTATGGAAGAGGTGAGTCACAATCCATGTGAAATGATGTCAAGATAAACATGTAGATACTTATAGGATGAGTGATCGAACTATGACACTGGATGACGATGATATGGAATTTACTGTTAGTCAATCATCAGTCATCTAGATGATGATAGTGCATATAATCCTTTGACTTTAGGTGATATATGTTTCATATAAGGGTGGTTAAGGTTTGTCACTACTTACATGTCAGGGCTAACCATGCACCAACATATGGCATGTAGTGGCCTTAGCTAGTTATATGTTGAGGCATATGATCGACCAAGAAAGGATTCGTTCCTCCGAATAACCAGAGACAAGATCCTATGCCATCAAATTCTTCTAGATATGAAATCATTGGTCAAGGAATTGAAATCAAGAATTCATTTGTGATGTGGTCATAGTTATCTCGGTATTAGTGTTTACCCAATCTATGACCCTAGCCAAGATCAGGATCTTAGAACGAAAGAATTGGAGTGCACAGTAATCATGATTAGTAGATTCATGGAATATGGACCTATGTCTGAACATTCATATTTGGTTGGGTAGTCATGGCATCTATTGCTAGGGGTTAACCATAATTTATGGGAATCAATCAGGAAGAGGGATTTCCTGGACTAGACGAGAAAGTTTTCATGTGATATTAAAAGATAATATCATTTCCCATTGCCAATAGAACATGAACCTAGAAAGACACAATATAAGTGCATTGCTTTTGACTTAATTATCTTGGTAATAGAAATAATTGGATAGAACAGGTTATTAAGTTAACACAGTAGCTAGCATAACCGTTTGCTCAATTTTCAGTAATTGAGGTTTATCGATTTAACCTAGTTTGCACAGTTTGTAAACGGGAAAGATTAAATCGATGGACTAGTTATTTGATGCTTATAGGCCGAATGACTATTAAAGCCTTTTCATTTAATATGGGCTCTACCCACATTAGATAAATGGAGGAAAAATGGGCTTTAGGGGTTTTATGGTTAATAGACTTTCTTTTTGGTGGGCCAAAACTCCATAAAAGGTAAAAATATCATTTAGTAGAGATGTAGAGATTCTCCACTAAATAAAAATTAATTAACCATAAGTTACCTTAATTTCTTGCCTTTGACTAATTGAACTTTGATTAGCTTAATTAAGCTTTCATGATAGGCTTCAAAAAGTCAAGAGGGCAACGACTTATAAGTCATTCAAAGCCATTTTCATCTCACCCACCATCTCCCACTTTATCTCCTCATTAAGGCATTTAATGAATGAGTTGAAAAATCAATAAAATAGGTGAGTGAGAGGGGATAGACATCCAACACTTGATGGATTGGCATTTGGAAGAGCAAAAATCAATTGTCTTTCTTTCTTATGCCTTAGAAGTTTTACATGACACTTTCTTGATTTCTTCTTGTGTTTCTATCCTTTGCAAACAAGGTAAGTGTTTGCTTGATAAGGATAGAGAAGACGCACCATTTGTGTAACTAGAAAACCTTTTCTTATTCTTCCTTAAATGTTTTCTTTGGTTGGTTTGACTTTGCAAAAAAAACAACTATAGATAGGAACCTTTAGTTAAAGAAGATGCCTGGTTGAAAGATTAGCACTTGTGGACTAATTAGAGGCACAACATTTGGTGTGATTAGAATCCTTGGTTTCGGCCTTCAAGAGGTAATTCCTTAAAATTTCTATTGTTAAGTCTATTTATGATGTATTGTGGCCATAAAATAGTAGATCCTTATAGGGTGTTCTTAGTAGTTAAAATTTAAATAGCTTTTGCTGCAATTTTTACACTTTAAGCACATCCGATATGAAAATACTTTGCCTACAAGTGGTATCAGAACCACCTATTTTTGGCCAAGACCCATCTTTTCATGCTTAGCATATATATAAGTGTGTTTAGGCAAAATCTCAAAAATTATAGCTATGGTTATCAATTTTGCAAAAAATGGCAGCATGCAAAATTACTGTTTATCTAGAATTTTACTTCCAAGCAAGTGTATGAACATGTATGGAAAAGAGGTTATTTTGAGCTTGCTGAATTTTTGGATTACAAAATTGCTTTTTGCACTTAATTTTTGGATCAAAAATATTTATATAAAGTGTACACAAGACATATAAAATGAATAATGGACATAAAATTGGTTCATGTATTTTCGGATGATGATTGTTTTATGTTGCTTTGGTCATATAATGAAAGTGAGATTATGGACTTAAGAAATTCTGGAATGGATGGGATGAATGTAATATTAATTTATTCTTTCATTATGATTAAATATAATAATTTAATGTTCAAGTATGTATTCATTCATTTGAGCTCTATTGAGCAAAGTATTTTAATTTCACCTTAGTATGCCAAGGGTTACCATTGTAATGCAACTAAAGGCGTGGGAGATTCCAACATAAATGAGCTCAACAATGAGATGCCTAATGAAATAAGTTCTCAAAGGCAAATGAGGAAGACTTATAAATGTATGAATCACTTGAACTGCCCCCTAATTCCTTGTGGCTAAGAATTAGGCCCATTAGAATTAGTCCATGATTGATCTTATGCATGTTGTTCATTTTTTATATATATGTATGAATGTATAGTTAAATGTATTTAGAAATATATATGAAATTGAAAATGGATAATGTGAAAAATGAGACCTAATAAAATTAAAGCCATTAAATCTTCCAATAAAGAAATTAATTCTAAGGCTCTTAAATAGAGCAACATAATCCATAGACATTAAAATTGACATCGGATATATAGAAACATATGGTGACATATTTAATTTGGAAAGTATGTTGTTGATAAGGCATGGTTTGCTTGTGAGCCCATGGAAATATTTTTTGGCAATATCGACAATGAGTATCTGAGCCTTGAAATTTTCAATTCCATGGATTTGCGGATTCATTGGTTTGGACTTATCTAATGTGAAAGGCCAATATCGACAATACGTATCTAAGGCCCGTAATATTAAAAGCTGGATTTGATTGAATCTCACACGGATTGTGAAGAGCTAGTTATGCTCACTTATGAATTTCAAAGTAAGCAATACCGGAAATGTGTACCTAAGTAGAGCTTTGACATATTCATAAGAACTCAATCACTCACTAAAAATCCACCGAATAGGGTTTTCATTTCCCATTTGGAAGTATGGGATTCGTCAAATTAGTGGGAGGACCATAAATTGATTAAAGACTAAATCTTTATGGTGGTTATTAATATATCAATAAGATAACTAATGAACTTGATTAATTTTTTGCAGTTACTCACCTGATTTAATTATGGTAAATACCCCCAAGAACCCAATTGCATTTATATTAGACCGCCAAAATTTCATTGACTAGTTTAGGAATCTCAAGATTGTTCTTTTAAAAAATAAAATCAAATATGTACTTGATTCTCCTACCCTGGGGCCCTTGCCAGAAGGAGCGTCTTCGAAAGAACTTGAGACCTTTAAAAAGTGGCATGATGATGATCTATCTACTTGGTGCTATATATTGTCATCCATGAAGGATGAGATACAGAAATTACATGAGAATATGAACTCTGCTTATGAGATTCTACTCCATCTAAAGGAGATGTATGGAAAGCGGAGTCGACCTACTAGATATGGCCTAACCAAGCAGTTGTTCAGGTCTAGAATGACAGAAGGATCGCCAGTAGGCGACCATGTCGAGCGTATGATTGGATATATCGAGGCACTCAAGAACATGGATTTTACTATAGATTTTCACCTACAGAGTATGAACACTGGTTTTTCGCACCCCTTGGACTCGTGCCAAGATGACCGGCACTCATCGGAACTAAACCTGCACTCGGACGAACTCAGAACTGCGTCCAATCAGAATCGGACCCGGGCTACCACACTCAAGGCAGGGAGGTGCCGCCGCCCCTGGTACCGCCCAAAGGGCGGTACCGTCATGGCACTTCATGCCACTTTTTAGCTGCCGCCCCCCTTCTCAGCCCGTGCCACCAAAGGCCACGGCGGTGGCGCCGCCCCCCTCCAGTGGCAGCCCTTTACCTATAAATATGAGGCTCCTCCTTCATATTTCATATACCGAAATCACTTGAAGTTGACATTCCTTCTCGGATTTCCTCTATTTCTCTCTCATACACCGATTTCTTCTTATTTCCTTAACTCTCTTTGAGTTTAAAGAATAATTAATCTAGGGCGAGTGGAGCTCAAATTTCTTTAGTTCTCCTTGAATTAAAGAAGGACAAAATCCGGGGCGTATGGAGCCTTAAAAATCATTTTCTAACAAAATCACTCTGTTAATTTTGTTTTGAATTATCAGATAAAGGACAATCCGACCGTCTCCTCGGGCTTCAACCTATCTAAAGTAGAGCTCCGATCAGGAAGGATAATCAGACCGCCGGCTTCCCAAAAAGCAAAGGAGCAGGTATCGTCTCCTAACTTTCCCTATTTCTGATAGAGCATCAAAATAGGCAAATCACCTTTATTTTGGTAGAACATCAAAGTAAAGAATCCAAAACATGATAAGTTGGGCATAAATCAGCCCTCCTTCGCAAGAAGGGAGAACTGCATGGGTTTTGATTCCTATTCAATGGGATACGCAGGCAAGTTACGCAAGGGCTTCAAATCCAAAGAGATCAAAGCTATCTCTTTTCTATTTATTTACTGCTTTATTAAATGTATTATTCGGGGAATGTATGATCGACCTAGAACCCATAAGGGCTAGAGTCGATATCCCATATTTTGAGATTCCTGAATTGTAATAATTTACTTACCATTTATTAATCTGCTCATGCATCTATATATATCTCATCCTATAAATTGCTCATAAAAATGCTTTAAATCAATGTTAAAATTAGAAGCCAAGTTCAACCGAAAACCTAGTCCCCAAATCCTCTTTGGTTTTAAAGACTAGTGCACTTATTTTTCCTTTGATGAAATTGGAGTCAAAAATAGGTTTTTACCTTAAATTTTCTCAGTAAAAATAACTTAAGATGGCGACTTGAAAACATCAAAAAATAATTTTCAAATAAGGGCATTAAGGTCACTTGTCGATCCATGAGAAATTGTTCCCTAAAAATGAGAGCATCCCCGATTATCCCTAGATCTACGGGGATGGGGGCGGTGCTTGGGCGAGGCCTCACAGCTGGCGAATCCACTAGAGACTCACTTTTTCAAAAGTTAAAGAGGATTACCAATTGGTTGGAAATCTTTTTCAAAAAACTTTTTACTTGGCTTTTAGTTTAACCTTGATTTTCATGCATCACTATATCATCAGTTACGAAATTCAACCTTTGGATAGCGAGTAGCATTGATCCGATAACTCTCTTTGAGTATATTGGGAGATAGCAAAAGCATCCGCCCCGCGACGAATCTTCAAATCCTTTTTGAAGTATAATGAGCAGTCATACTGTTGGACCCATGCGAAACTCATTGTTTCATATGTGGTTAGGTATATTGACTGCTCTAATATGACGGGTAACCTTTAAACCAAACCACCTAGCCTTTATGTAATGAAAGTTAGACCCTGGACTTAGGGCCCATGAGCCATGATAATGTTAAACTGTCATCATGAACCAATCTTTTCATACATAGCCATGCATACATGTATAACCATGCATTCATGCATTTGTGGACTAAGAACCGAAGAAGTCAATAGTCAAACCATAACCCACAAACTCTCAAAACCTCACCTATATTAGGTACCTTTTTTTCCATTTTTGCTTAGGTTTTGTTTGGATCACCATGACCTGATTTGGGGTATTTTCTTTTCAAAGGTACCGATGGAGGGCACAGTACCCGATATGGAGGCCATAGAAACACTTCTAGCAACCCTGCTCAAGAAACAAGAGGATAATTTCTGTGTTGCTCTAAACCATGCCCTTAATACGCAACGCCAGTCTATCCTCACAGAGGTGAAAACAATGATGGGTCAAGGATCAAGTACCCATCAAGCCAATGCTCCTGATGCATCTTTATCCCTTCGGCCTAGTCCTATTGTTGATCTGACAAACGATGGGAAAGCTTCAGAAGTTGTTATTCCCCCGGTTACCAATCAGCATAGCCGAATATCTCCATCCTCCTCCCCAAATCTTTTTCGTGGAGAAGAAAGCTCCAACCCAATTGAAACGAAGAAATTAATGGAAAAATTTGAAGCTATGGAAAGGCTTCTCAAAAACATTAAGAAGCATGAGGATCTCATTGATGTTGATACTATTACTCTTTTTCCAAATGCTAGGGTTCCTCCAAAGTTCAAGATGCCTAGTATGGACTAATTTGATGGCACCACCTCCCTAAAGACCCATTTAAAAATGTATGTGGGAGCTATGAACCCATTGGGGGTGGACAATGAGCTCCTTACTCAATTGTTCCAACAGTCACTCACAGGGGCTGCAATGAGATGGTTTGTTGATTTAGACTCCAATTTTAAGAAAAGTTGGGATGATATTTGCAACGCTTTTGTCAAACAATATCATTACAATCTCGAGGTGGACATCACCCGGAGGGATTTCGAAACCACCAAACAGCAACAAAGGGAGTCTTTCTCTCTTTTCCTCAAGAGATGGAGGGCCAAAGCAGTCCAAATGATGAACAGGCCCACTGAGTAAAAGCAGATTGATATAATCATCAAGAATCTCCTTCCAAGTTATTAGACTTCTCTCCAAACCTAGTACTTACCATATTTTAAAGCTCTTATTGCCACTTCTTCAAAAATAGAGGATTTGATCCAAAATGGGCAAATTAAAGAAGAGTCCTCTGGTTCAAGGTATAGGAAAAACACTTATTATGGCCACAATATTCCCACTAATCAGAAAGGCAGAGAAGTGGCTGCTATTTCTAATCGTCCTCCTATGAGACTTAAAAGGAGAGCTTTCATATATTTGGGTATGCCTTTGATTTTGGTGTACAAAAAGGCTTTGGAATCGAATCTGCTTAAGCCTCTAGAACCTAGAGCACCTCCAAACCCTTATCTTAGAGGTTGGAATGCAAATGAGTACTGTGAGTATCATCAAGGTACGAGGCACAAAACAAAAATGTGCAAAACCTTGAAACACAAAATCCAAGACCTAGTGGACAGTCGAGATATAATCCCATCAAGAGCCAGACCTAATATCACTACTAATCCTCTCTCGAACCATCAGGCCAATGTTAATGTTCTTCACTCTTATGACTCGGAACTTGATTTGATCTTTTTGATTTGATCAAGTGAAGGTTGTTGTTGCGTCCTAGACCTCAATGATGTTGTGGAAGAAATAGATGCAATGACCCGAAGTGGGAGACCCTACCAGCCAAGTTCATCAGTTCAACAGCTTGTTTAGCATGTCCCCCTCCTATGGAAAAGATAAACAATGAGCCCGAAGAGGATGTTATCCTAAAGCAATTGAAGAAAACCCAAGCTAGGATTTTTATTTGGAGTCTCATCCAGTCATCCTTTTCACATCACCAAGCTCTTTGCAAGGCGTTAAATCAATGCCAAACTCCAATCAACATTTCTCCTGAAACCTTGGTTGCCTCACTCACTAGCTCAACCAAGGTGGCTTCTATCTCCTTCACCGACAAGGATTTACCTGAAGAAGGAAAAAGTCATAATCACGCACTGAATGTAACCGCGATGACCTAAGGGAAGACAGTCCTGATGTTTTAATAGATAATGGGTCGGCTCTGAATATTTGCCCATTAAAAGTTGCAAGTTGTCTGGGCTTGGAAGCTACAGATTTTACCCCCTCTGACTAGATTGTGAGGGCGTATGATAACACCAGGAGAGAAGTTTTAGGTTTGGCGACTCTTGATGTGACAATCGGACTAATTACCGTTCCAATCCCTTTCCAAGTGATTGATGTCCTCGCTTATTTTAGTCTCCTCCTTGGGAGACCTTTGATCCATAAAGCAAGAGTAGTCCCATCCTCTCTGCATCAACTGCTGAAAATGCCTTACGAGGATGCTGTGATAACTATTAAGGGTGACATACATGGTAAAAGTGAGGTTCCTAGCTATGCACCAGTTCTGGGAATTCAGCCCGAGCCGAACATTGTCCCCTTGTTTGGTTTCTCTTTTGACACCATCCAGTTCATCGAACAAGAAGGAGGTAAAGAGTTAGTCCCCTTTAATTTCGATCTTTTCGAAAATATAGTTATGGCTAACATTTTAAAGAAAATGAACTGCTTCCCTGGTTTAGGTCTCGAGAGGAACCAGCAAGGAATAATATCTTTCGACGAGTATCCAGTAGCCAACCCACCTTTTGGACTTAGTTACAAGCCTACCAAAGAGGATTTAGAGGAGGTTAAGGTGAGATCCAAAAGGAGAGCTGAGGCTAAAAGGAGAGCTGAGGTTTTTGATTGCAAATGCGCCCTTATTTCAGAACTTTGAATGGGTATTTTGTAAAAGAAGGGGAAGATTTTCCTTTTTGTAGTTTTGATGAACCATGGTTTTGCCCTATAACTAAAAAGTGCATCCCAAATTTTGAAATTTTCTTTGATATCAGGCTCAATTTAGAGGATTGTGAGCCCATCTACCTAGTAGAGCAGGATTGTGAGGAAAAAATGGAGGCTACTCTCTTTGAGCAAGCCCTCATGATTGGAGACGAACTGGAATCAGACCCCACCAAACTTATCCATCCAACCTTGACTGCACTTGACAACTGGCATATTGAGAAGCTTCCTGGCCTTGATGTTTTGTTTTCTTTCCCTGCCAAGTACGAGTTAGAGTCTGTTGAATCTGTTTCTTCTTTTTCTTCTATAGAGTCTGTAACGGATCTTCCTGATCCTTCTTTTCATTTGGATGTAGTCTGTGAAGATGAAACTTTTGCTAGTAATAAAACAGTCCAATTTTCCTCGTATATTCTTGAGTATTTTTCCCCTCTCCATGAATTCAATTTAAAAGAGGCATCAAAAGAAAAAGAAATAAATGAAATAAAAGAACAAAATAAGAATCAATAAATGTGGGAACAAATGATAAATTGAAATTAACATTTATTGCATCATCATTCCATGATAAAGTTTCTTTAATCAAGATTGGTCAAGAATTTTTAGATTGTTTTGCTTGGCAACCTGAAGACATGATGGGTATCGATCCAAGCATAGCGGTCCACAAGATTCCAACTTATGAGGATGTAAAGCCTATAAAACAGAATTTACGCAAGATGAAGATGGAATGGTCTCTCAAGATCAAAGAAGAAGTCACCAGGTTTTTGAAGAACGGTTTCATTGAACCCGTCACTTACCCTTCATGGCTGGCTAACATAGTGCCTGTGCCCAAAAAGGACAGCAAAGTCAGAATGTATGTGGATTACAGGGATCTAAACAAAGCCTGTCCAAAAGATGATTTTCCTCTACCCCACATAGACTTATTGGTTGACCGCATAGCCGAATCTGATGTAGTCTCTTTGACTGATCTATATGTGGGATATAATCAAATACAAGTATATCCACCTGACAAGGAAAAGATAGCCTTTTTGACAGAATGGGGCACCTACTGCTACAAGGTCATGACTTTTGGTTTAAAGAATGCCGGGGCAACATATCAGAGAATGGATACAGCTATTTTTCATGACATGATTCATAAAGATATGGAAATGGACATTGACGACATGGTTATCAAGTCCAAAACAATAGAAGGACATATAGATACATTAAGGCATTTCTTCCTTAGGTTGAGACAGTACAATCTAAAGTTGAATATGGTAAAGTGTGTTTTTGGTGCATCCTCAGGATTGTGTCTGGCCACATGGTCAGTAAAAAGGGGATAGAAGTAGACCCGGCTAAGTCAAGAGCCATTCTAGAGATGTCAGGTCCAAAAACAGAGAAAGAGATCAAAGGATTTTTAGGACGTTTACAGTACATCAGTCGGTTCATTTCCCAATTGGCTGACGTTTGTGGACCCATCTTTAAGTTACTAAGGAAAGAAATCCCTAAAGAATGGAATGATGAATGTCAGCAAACTCTTGAAAAGATCAAGCAATACTTGCTAACCCCTCCTGTCTTACAACATCCCAGGCCCGGTAAACCTTTCCTGCTATATCTTTCCGTGACCAAAGAAGCTTTGGGGGAAATGCTCGCTCAGAAGGCTATGAGTTCGCATAAGGAAAATGTCATCTACTATTGGAGTAAGTGCATGTTTGCTCATGAACTCAAGTACAATCAGATTGAACAATTATGACTCGCTTTGGTATGGGTATGCCATAAACTGCAGCATTATTTGGGTTCATACACTACGTATGTCCTCACTGACAAGAGCCTCTTGAATTCCTTATGGAAAGGCCGATTCTTGACAGTAAGATGGCACGATGGTTAGCAGTTTTAGCAGTTTTTGATCTCAAATATGTTCTAAGGAAGGCTATCAAAGGAAGTGTGATAGCTGACCAATTAGTTGCTGCACCAATAAATGGTGAATCATTTGAACCTGAGTTTCCTTATGAGGACATCATGGAGTTGCAACCCAAAGTCTAGAAGTTATATTTTGATGGAGCAACCAATAGCAAAGGGTATGGTGTTGGAATTGTACTTGTCACACCCGATGGGTATCATTTACCCATGGCCATTAAAATAGCATTTGAGGTGACAAACAATGAAGTAGAATACGAAGCTTGCATATGTGGTTTAGAGGTAGCCACCAACATAAGAATTGATTACTTAGAGGTCTATGGGCACAAGCTTTGGGAAAATGGAAGAGAAGAGAAGAGCGTTTAGTTCCTTACTATCAACGCGTAGCTAATCTATTAGAAAGTTTTCATGAATTATCTTTCCATTATTTACCTCAAGCCAAGAATTAGTTCGCCGATCCTCTGGCAATTCTGGCCTCTGTGATTGATATGGTAGGAAATGAAATTGTACGACCTGTGGTTATCGAAGTGCGAAGGCGACCAGGTTATGACACAACATGCATGCAAGTTCAGTTAGCTGATGGCAAGCCATGGTATTAGGACATATTTAATCTTCTGAAGAATGACCAGTATCCGGAAGGGACCTTCAAATTAGATCGGAGGATCCTAAGGTAGTTGGCCAGCAATTTCATACCAAATGGTGATGTGTTATATAGGAGAGCATGGGATAGCATCCACCTCAAATGTGTGATGGAAGAGGAAGCTCAGCAGGTCATGGAATGGGTGCATAGCGGAGATGAAGGCCCGCACATGAATGGTTTTATGTTAGCCACAAAAATCACAAATCTAGGGTATTTTTGGCTCACAATGAACGGAGATTGTGCTAAGTTTGTACAAAGATGTCAAAAATGCCAGATATTTTCCAAGCTTCAGAACTGACCTCCTGTCCCGTTGCATCCTACTGCAACTCCCTGACCTTTTGCTACATAAGGTATTGATGTCATAAGACGCATTAGTCCCAAATCTTCAAATAGACATGAGTATATTCTGGTGGCAATAGATTACTTCACAAAATGGGTAGAAGCAACCTCTTACCATGTGTTGAATTCTAAGAAAGTAACCCACTTTATCCAAACTAACATCATTTGTCAGTTTGGACTACCTTTTGAGATAGTCACAGATAATGATTCCCATTTCCAAAAGGAAGTAACAAGTCTGCTTAAGAGGGAAAAGATTCAGCATCATCGATCTTCACCCTATCGCCCTCAAACTAATGGGGCAGTCGAGGCAGTGAATAAAACCATTAAGTCAATTCTGCAGAAGATGATTATTAATCATAGAGGCTGGCATGAACGCCTCCCATTTGCATTATGGGGATACAGAACCTCTATACGCACGCCGATAGGGGCAACTCCATATTCCCTAGTGTACGAGATGGAAGCGGTGCTTCCAGTTGAAGTTCAAATCCACTCTGCGAGGGTTATGCGGGAAAACCAGTTGAGTGAAATAGAATGGATTAAAGGATACTATGACCAGTTGAACACTATTGACGAGAAAATGATGGATGCACTCTATAGAATCCAAGAATATCAGCAAAGACTTGCCCGTCATTTCAATAAAAGGGTATCTGATAGGGGATTAGAAGAAGGCAACTTAGTGCTGAAGGAAATCAGAGCTCCTGTGCATGATCCAAGTTTGAAGTTCCGACCAAACTAGGTCGGCCCATATGTACTAAAAAAGATTCTGTCTGGTGGAGCATACTCATGGATTTGGATGGGAATGAATTCTCAAATCCTTGTAATCTTGATCAACTGAAAAGATGCTTTGTGTAATTTCCATTTCATGTTGCATTGTATGAACAAAACTACGAGGACCTGATTCTCCCAAAAGAAAATTTGGTGTGTAATATATATATATATATATATATATATATGCAAATGGAGATACGTAGGCAACCCACTTTGGGTACGGTTCAAAGCATAATAAAATTATCATTTTTTGCCTAGATTAATTGGTTTGTGCTCGCTAAGTTGAAAACCTGAATAAGGCGGCTTAGGCAAAAATTAGAGCAGCTCGATGAGTTGAAAACTCGAAAGAATGGCTCGGGCAAAAATTAGAGCAAAAAATAAAAAATGATGATGAAAAATGAAATGAATAATAAAAGTAAAAAAAAAAAAAAAAGAGAAAGAGAGAGCCTCATTTTGAATTAGATTTCATGAGTCATAGTCTATTCTTTCAATGTCCAGTTTCGTTAAATTCCATCTTGTCTCATTCTGTTAGACTCAAAATAGCAAAAATTACTTTATATTTCATTCAAAAGAGTTCATATTTTCAAAACAAACAAAAAGTCTAAAATAAGATCCAAAAATATGGAGTGCAAAGTCTAAATCCGTCTTCTTCTAGGATGCATATCCTCCGAGTCATCAGAATCACTATTTTCAGTCACAGGTGAGTTTGGTCCAACCTTTTCCTCTAACTCACCCTGCGTCACCTCAGTGTCCTCCGGTCTCATCACCGCATCTATCTCAGTATCTCCAGCCTTTGTATCTGCTTCCAACTCTGTGATCAAGGCTACTCGCCTGATCTTCTCAATAGGTCAAACTTCCCGGATAAACCAAGAATCATAATCGTTCAGCTTGCTTGATAAGCCGACAAGGCGTACAAAGCGCATCGTCCACCTCCATCCATTCATTATGGCCTGGGAAACAAGATCAGTAATCAAAGATGAAGGGTAAACAACTCCGTCTGTTGGGGTGCCTTGGGATTGACCCATCTGCCTCAAGACTCTTATACCCTGATAGAATGAGGTCATAGAAATACCTAGCAGGTAAACCATCTTGTACCCATAGCTCATCGTGATAAATGAGTCAATTCCGTACCAAGAGTAGTACCAAAGCAGATCTACAGAATCCAGCTCTAAAACCCAGGAGGTCCACTCATTTTCTGAACTAAAGCAGATCAGAGCCCTCCTCATGCGGTATTATGCAGTTGAATAGGGCATCCTATCTGGAGGAGCTACCACCTGCAGATGATCTTTAAGCCAAACCTGGAAGAGAAATAAGAGGGTTAAAAAGAAATAAAAAATGTGTGAGGAGGAAGTACAAGACATTTCTACCTACAAAATGACTGGGCTAACAGACCAAGGCCCCTCAACCCTATAGCTTCCATCTAAGCTCTGCAGGGTCTCTGCCAAAATCAGACTGGCAATAGTGCACCCTTGCTCCATCTGAGCAACCAGTTCCATCACTCAAACATCTCCCCAGCCAGGTGAGCTGAAAAATAGGCATCCAGTAGTCAAACACAGAACCAAGGCTGTCATCTTGTGTTTTTGTCTCATAGTATCCCCTGTATCTTCTGGATATTGAAACTCGGCTGTGACTGCAGTCAAATTGATTTGGTCTCCCATGACCATAGAGCTAGCAAGCTCTTGTCCCAATCCAAGGAGCCTCTTGCAAGAGCGAAAGTATCCGATCCGATATTCGGGGACAACTAGAGTAGCATTCGGATTACTTCTAAGGAAAGCACTGAATTCCTTGAAACTGGGGCACATTTCCTCCATGCTCGCCCCAAATTGAAACACATGATCAGCAGGATCCCAAAACCTCAGACAGGCCTTCAGAAAATCCCAATCCACTTTCACACCTCTCAAAGTCAAAATATAATTGATCCTATACTTGCCTAAATTAATCTTTTCGACTTTGTCTAGATTTTTGGTCCACAAAAACATATGATGATTGTAGTAGGGTTCCATGGGAAGTTTGAGTGAAAAAGAGAGGCAGAATGACTTTTGAGAGGGAATAGGGCCCTATTTATAGAAAAAATCAGCCCTAATTTGGCTTGGACACGCAGACCAGGGCGGAACCACCACCCAGTGTGGGCGGCGCCGCCATAGCCTTTGGCGACACCTCCCCTTGTAGGTGGCGGTACCGCCAAGCTCTAAAATAGTGCCACAGCAGCACCACCATAGCACCAAGGCGACACCGCCCATTCATCCCAGCAGCATCACCCTTTTCCTACAAAATCTTTTGAGAAATTTTCATTTTTTAGGGTTTTCCGAGACATTTTAGGACATTTCCGAAATCTCTTGGCATTTTTAGGCATTTTAATGCATTCAAGCTTAAAATAGCATTACATAACATTTTTAGTCTGCATTCATAATATGGGTAATCAGCTAAAATATCATGAATACATGCATACATAAAGCATCCATCATTTATACATCATTGTTCATAAATAAGCATAAATAGAATAGTGCCAAAAGAAAAGTGCTAAAAAAGGCCACTAGTCTCTCCGACGATGCCAACGGGGGTCCTCCGGTTGACAAGGTGGATCAGCTTGAATATCAAGTCGAGTCAGCATACCCAACAGAGCTAACTCCATTCTGCGTCCCACATGATAGTTGTGATGAATCCATTCCATGTTAACCTGTATAAAGAAAAGCTAAAAGCTTAAGGATCATTTTCGAAAGCAAGGCTAAGAGGTATTGCAAGCTTAAGGATCATTTCCGAAAGCAAAACCAAGAAAAAGAATATAAACATACCTCAATGTTATCAGGTAGCTCTGGTGCAAGAGGATGGACCGCATATGAAAGACGATATGATTGCATCTCACCATGAGCATTGGTGTAGAAGATATTTTCAGATATCCAGAAGTTGGGGCCCAAAGAGACTCGATCAAGATCATTCCGCGTCCCAGGAGTAACGCTGGGGTCAGTTAAAGGAGGGTCTCTTGATGTACCCACTCTTTGAGCCTGACTTTGACAAACAACAGAAGGTCCAGCAGAGCTAGACAGAAGTGTTAATCGTCGACATGGATCCCTAATAGGTCCCATCAGCCGAGTGTGACAGAATAATGCATAATTATCTTGATGAGTCACATACAGATGTATGGGAAGACCAGTGTAGGCCTCATTAGGGGCATGGATGTCCATATTCCACCTCATGTCAATTGGTGGGTGTGCCAGAACTACCCACCTGCCGATAGTCTGAACTCGGACTCTCTCCCCCAGGTAGTACAACTTGTTGTGTGAAGAGCGAAGTAACAGTCGAGAACAAGCCATTGTGGTGCTTGGATCAAGTTCTACTGGCATCAGTTTCATCCTATCCGTATAAGGTTTCGTCACAACCTGAAAAAGGATTATGGTAAGTATAAACTAGGAAATGTGAATGAGGTAAAGTCACAAGATACCTGAAAGGTGTCGAGGCTGCTAAAAGCTGCTCGGATAGTCCTAAACTCACGCATACCAGGGCCGGTCCAATTTTCCCTATTCCACCAAATACCAGTCGGGAAGACATCCAACCTAGGGTTGTTGAGAATGGGAGCCAGCATTGGAAAATACTCATAAGCCCAGACTTGTTTCAAGCATTAAAGACAGAGAAAGTCAGAAGGACTTAACAGAAGTTCAGAAGAAGTATATAGAGTACCTCTAAGTTCAGAATTTACAAAGGGTGCAGAGGGTGTCTTTTCGGTTTAACAAAAGATGCAGAGAGCATACCTCCCAAATGAAGTGAGTCCCGCCATAGGAATTGAAAGCTTCCTAAGACAAGTCGTACATCTCCCGGTACATAGTGCTCAAAATGGCGCCAGCCCAGTCATATCCACCAAGTTGAGTTGCATTTATCAAACTCGGCAAAATGTTCAGATTAACAGTATCCCTACAGGTGTGTCCAAATGTACCTCCTGCTAAAATCAACATCATCAGCCTAGCTATAATTTCAGTATTGAATAGCATATTAGTGAATGGCTCCATATCTCTCAACTGAGCCTGAAGCCAAGTGTGAGGTATCGATATGCGATCCCGAGGTGGATCCTGACCTATGAGCTGAATCATATATTAAGGAGTGAAGGAAACCCTCCAATCAGCACAAAGATCTAAATGACGGGTCCCGAAGTGCAGTCCGGTCAACATTAATAAATCAAGCAGGGTAACAGTCAGCTTCCTGTATGAAAAATGGAAAGTGTTGGTCGTATCCCACCACCACTCAACCAGACCCTTAAGCAAGGCTACATTACTCTTAGGGTTCTTTTTTACCCTTAAGAAGGACACAAAATCAGTAGGCTCCA
The DNA here is from genome assembly GCA_948193065.1 of Aleurites moluccanus. Taxonomy (NCBI): domain Eukaryota; kingdom Viridiplantae; phylum Streptophyta; class Magnoliopsida; order Malpighiales; family Euphorbiaceae; genus Aleurites; species Aleurites moluccanus. The sequence goes on along the minus strand of CANXYC012123224.1, from coordinate 8,398 downwards.
ACAAGGACTTTACTGGAGATTTGATTGATAGAGCATCAGCCAGAAAAGCCAAGTTTGATCTGGTGCCCCTATTTCGAAGTGCAGTGCTCTTTCAAGTAAAGGAATTCACTCAGCAAAATAAATAAATAAATAAATTTAATTTTGGGAAAATACCTCAATTTTCTCGTCCCATGAGACGCGTTGTTCTGGTTCTTAGAGCAGATTTTCCGGGTCAGGATTATCCCGCGACGCCTCACAACCCTATCACCTCCTACTGCTAGTAGCACTTCCAGAGTGTGAAGCCATGAAGAGAGAGTAAAAAATATATCTAGAGAGAAAAGTTAGAAAGAGAGAGTAAAAAAATTTCTAGAGAGAAAAGTGAAAATGAGAGTGAAGGGAATAAGAAAGCCTCACCCCTACTTATAGATTTCGAGAATCTTAAAAATGACCATCATATCCCTTGTCGCTGGTAAAAATAAGGTAACTTGCATTTTCGAAGCAGTTTAAGTCAGAATCAAGTGCTGATAGTTCCGCTGTGTTCGCATGATTTTTCTCTATCCATCGACCTATCATTTGCCCAAATCAGACCTGGGATGCTTCTGTAATTCAAAAAATGATAGAAACAGAAAAATGTTAGAAAAATTGAAAGCTGTCCGAAGAATGGCAGATTACACTCACATGCCTCCAGACCTCAAAAGATGTAATCATAATGCATTTCTTTTGTTCCAAGTAGATAGAAATAACCCGGTTCACCTACATCACGTCTGTCATCTAGAATGGACAACCATGATGGGGGAAGCTGTGAACACTGGTTTTTCGCACCCCTCGGACTCGTGCCAAGTCGACTGGCACTCACCGGAACTAAACTCGCATTTGGACGGACTCAGAATCGTGTCCAATCAGAATCAGACCCGGGCTACCTCCCTCTTTGCAGGGTGATGTCGCCCTCCCGCCGCCCCCTTGGGTGGTACCGCCGTGGCACTTCGTGCCACTTTTTGGCTATCACCCCCTTCTCTGCCCGTGCCGCCAAAGGCCACGGCGGCGCTGCCACCCCGCTCCGGTGGCAGCCCCTTGCCTATAAATATATGGCCCTTCCTTCATATTTCACACACTGAAATCACTTGAAGTTGACATTCCTTCTCGAATTTCCTCTATTTCTCTCTCATACACCGATTTCTTCTTATTTCTTTAACTCTCTTTGAGTTTAAAGAATAATTAATCCAGGGCAAGTGGAGCTCAAATTTCTTTAGTTCTCGTTGAATTAAAGAAGGACCAAATCTGGGCGTGTGGAGCCTCAAAAATCATTTTCTAACAAAATCACTCTGTTAATTTTGTTTTGAATTATCAGATAAAGGACAATTCGACCGTCTCCCTGGGCTTCAACTGATCCAAAGTGGAGCTCCGATCAGGAAGGACAATCAGACCACCGCCTTCCCAAAAAGCAAAGGAGCAGGTATCCTCTCCTAACTTTCCCTATTTCTAATAGAGCATCAAAATAGGCAAATCACCTTTATTTTAGTAGACCATCAAAGTAAAGAATCCAAAACATAATAAGTTGGGCATAAATCAACCCTCCTTCGCAAGAAGGGAGAACTGCGTGGGTTTTGATTCCCATTCAACGAGATACGCAGGCAATCTACGTAAGGGCTTCAAATCCAAAGAGATCAAAGCGATCTCTTTTCTATTTATTTACTGCTTTATTAAATATATTATTCGGAGAATGTGTGATCGACCTAGAACCGATAAGGGCTAGAGTCGATATCCCATATTTTGAGATTCCTGAATTGTAATAATTGACTTACCGCTCTCTAAACTGTTTTATTACTTTCATCCATTCATTAATCTGCTCATGCATCTATATATATCTCATCCTATAAACTGCTCATGAAAACGCTTTAAATCAACATTAAAATTAGAAGCCAAGTTCAACTGAAAACCTAGTCCTCGAATCCTCTTTGGTTTCAAAGACTAGTGCACTTATTTTTCCTTTGGGATAAAATTGGAGTCAAAAATGGATTTTTACCTTAAATTTTTCCAATAAAAATACCTTAAGGTGGCGACTTCAAAACATCAAAAAATCATTTTTAAAGAAGGGCGCTAAGGTCGCCTATCGATCCGTGAGAAATCGTTCCCTAAAAATGAGAGCATCACCTATTATCCATGGATCCACGCAGGACGGGGGTGGTGCTCGCACAAAGTGATTTGATTCTTCAGTCATTGCCAGATTCTTACTCCAGGTTCATTATGAACTATCATATGATCAATTTTGAATCCATATTGGTAGATCTTTTTAACTAACTTGTCATAGTAGAAAAATCCATGAAAGAGGAAGGAAAGGAAAAAGAGACGGCTCTTATTGTTGGATCTTCTGGAAAATCCAGAAAGTGGACAAGTAAGAAGAAGAAATATGACCCACTTAAGCCCAAGTCTTTCATTAACAAAAACTAAGCAGTGAATAGGCCAGTGGGTACAACTAAAAGCAAGTGTTTCCACTGCCAAGAAGTAGGACATTGGAAGAATGATTGCCCTAAGTGAAAGGGTAAAGGCAAGGAGAAATGAGAAGTAACATATCTTGTTCTTGCTATTCTGATTTGTCTTCTTATTCATCTATTGCATGGATTCTTGATTTAGGTGCTAGTTCACATGTGTGTGCATCTTTGCAGGATCTAGCAAGCAGTGAGAGCTTGGAAAAGGATGAAGTGACTCTAAAAATTGGCAATGGAGCTAATATTGATGCCAAGGCCATTGGATCTACTTCAATTAATCTTAGAGATCATGTTTTACTTTTGAAAGACATATTATATATACCTAATGCTTACCAAAAAATAATCTTTGTATCCAGATTAACTATATTAGGATATGAATTGTTGTTCAAAAGAGATGTATGTATATTATATTTTGATAATGTAATAATAGGCATGGGTTATGTATTAGATGGTTTTTATTATTTACAGAGTAATAATAGTAAAACTGTTCCAAGCATGTTTAATATCAATACCATGATTAGGAATAACTCTAGTTCAAAATTACGTTGTCATTTTAGACTAGGTCACATTGCAGAGGACCGACTAGTTAGGTTGGAGAAACAGGGAATCTTTGATTCTTTGGATTTTGAACCACATCCAATCTATGAGTTATGTCTTCAAGGCAAGATGACTAGATCACCCTTTGTTGGACAAAGGGAACAAGCTAAAGAAATTTTAGAGTTGATACATAGTGATATATGCAACCCATTCAGAGTAATAGCTAGGGGCGGATTCTCCTACTTCATAACATTCACAGATGATCTTTCAAGACTTGGTATTGTGTATGTATTGAAGCATAAGCATAAGGCTTTTGAAAATTCAAAGAGTTCAAATGCGAAGTTGAGAACCAGAAGGGAAAAAGTATTAAAACCCTAATGTCTGACCAAGAAGAGGAATACTTAAGTATCGAGTTCAGAGTATTCCTAAAAGAGCATGGATTGTCTCATAATTTACACCTCCTGGTACACAACAGCTTAATGGTGTGTCAGAAAGGAGGAACCATACTTTGTTAGACATGGTACGAAGTATGATGAGTTATATTGATTTGCCTACAAATCTGTAGGCATATGCGTTGCAGACAACATGTTATATCTTGAATCGTGTTCCCTCCAAATCTCTTCCTTCTACTCCTTATGGGATATGGTTTGCTAGAACCCCTAGTCTTAATCACATTAAGATTTGGGGTTGTCTAGCCCATATTAAGAATTTAAAGGTTGATAAATTAGAAGAGAGAAATGTGAAGGGTAGATTTGTTGGATATCCTAAAGACAGTTTAGGGTGTTATTTTTATCTTCCTGAGCAACAAACCATTATTGTCAGCCAAGATGTTGTCTTTCTAGAGACACGATATCTAGAGAAAGGCGGCAAGGCAAGGAAAATAAAACTAGATAAAGGCTCATCTAGTGAATTCCAACAAAATGATTCCATTTTGGTTGATTAACCTAGTTAGGAGCCTATTCCAATCACTAATGTCTCCAATTCAAGTACTCGGAGATCTAGTAGGGTATCTCTTCCTCCAGAGAGAGATGGGTTTCACTTTGAGAATGTACATGATTTGTTCATTCTAGGTGAAACTAATCACTCTAATGATCCTACTACTTTTGAGGAGGTTATGTCAGACATAGACTCTTCTAGATGGGTTAATGTTATGAAATCTGAGATAGATTCCGTGTATGTGAACCATGTATGGGAACTTGTGGACCCGTCTGAAGGGGTAATACCCATCAGTTGTAAATGGGTCTATAAGAGTAAGATTGGAGCAGATGAGAAGGTGGAAATCTATAAGGCATAGCTTATGGCTAAAGGTTTTCGTCAACGTCAAGGTATTGACTATGATGAGACTTTTTCCCCCGTGGCTATGCTTAAATCTATTTGGATTATGTTAGCTTTAGCAGCACACTATGATTATGAAGTTTGGCAGATGGATGTCAAAACTGCTTTCCTTAATGAACATATTGAGGAAAACATTTTCTTAGAACAGCCCAAGGGTTTTGATTCCCATGATAGCTCAAAAGTGTGCAAACTTAGGAGATCCATTTATGGACTCAAACAAGCCTCCAACATTTTGATGAAGCCATTACATCCTTTGGTTTTATCAAGAATGTTGATGAGCCCTGTGTTTACAAGAAGGTTAGTGGGAGCAAGCTCACTTTCCTAGTCTTATATGTGGATGACATTTTGTTGATAGGAAATGACATTGGAATGTTAAAGGAAGTAAAACTATGGTTATCCCAGACTTTCTCCATGAAAGACTTAGGTGAGGCGACCTATAATCTTGAACTTTGTGTCTACCATAATAGAGCAAAAAGAATGATAAGGCTCTTTCAGAGTCAATACTTGGATAAGGTGTTAAAGCAATTCAACATGATTAATTCCAAGAAAGGACTATTACCAGTACGACATTGTATCCACCTTTCCAAAGAGACGTGTCCTAAGATACCCGAGGAAAGGGAGTGAATGGGTATGATTCCATATGCTTCGGATATTTGAAGTCTTATATATGTTATGTTGTGTATAAGGCCGAATATCACGTACGTGGTTAGTTTAACTAGCCGATTTCATTCTTATCTGGGTAGTGATCACTGGATTGCAGTCAAAGCTATCATTAAGTACCTAAGAAGGACTAAGGATTTAGCTTTTATATATGGAGGAGGGGATCTTTGGATAGATGATTTTACAGACTCTGACTTCCAGTCTGATATAGATGATATAAAATCAATAAGTGCGTTTGTGTTCATATATAATGGAGGAATGGTGAGCTGGAGAAACTCCAAGTAGACTACCACTGCAGACTCCACTACAGAGGCTAAGTATGTTGCCACCTCAGATGCCGCCAAGGAGGTAGTTTGGATTTGAAAGTTTATCATAGAACTAGGATTGGTTCCTTCCATTCCATTGGCAGCCCCTCTCTACTGTGACAATAATGGTGTTATTGCTCAGGCAAATGAGCCCAGGTCTCATCAGAAATCTAAACACATTGAGTGGTGCTTCCATGTTATCAGGGAGATTGTTGGGAGAGGCGATATAGTCATATAGAAAATTACTTCAACTGAGAACTCAGTAGATCCTATGACTAAAGCTATGTCCCAGAACCAGTTAGATCTTCATCTAGGCTGGATAGGCCTTAGATACTATGGTGAATGGCTCTAGTGCTAGTGGGAGTTTGTTAGTATTGTATGCCCTACGAGCCATATATCTTTGTATATATTTTTGTAACCAAATCCCTATTGGATATATATTAAAATATATATATATATATATATATATATATATATATATATGTTTTTATTCTTCATTATAATGGTTTTCATTTATGTTGAGAATACTATCCATAAGTATTTGTTAGATGAATGATTCTCGGTTAAGGAGAATGCAGTGACAATGATTCTCGGTTAAGGAGAATGCAATGACTGTTCAATCTAATACAAGTACTTTATATTGTTCATGTCCGTTGGACTCTTATCTCGGGCCGTATTAGATCTGGAAAGGCCATCACCTCTATTTATCTTCCTAGTTAGTACAAGTTACTAATGGTATGAAAGCGATAAGTCACAATCCGTTTGACATGATATCAGGATAAACATGTTGATACTTATAGGATGAGTGATCGAACTGTGACATTAGATGATGATGACATGAAATTTTACTGTCAGTCAATCATCAATCATCTAGATGATGATAGTGCATATAATCCTTTGACTTGAGGTGATATATGTTTCATATATGGGTGGTTAAGGTTTGTTACTATTTACATGATCGGGCTAACCATGCACCGACATATGGCATATGGTGACCTTAGCTAGTTATATATTGAGGCATATGATCGACCAAGAAAGGATTTGTCCCTCCGAGTAAACAGAGTCAAGACCTATGCCATCACATTCTTCTTTATTAAAATCCTTGGCCAAGGTCTTGACATCAAGAATTGAGTTCTGATGTGGTTATAGTTATCTTGGTATTATGGTTTGACCAATCCATGACCCTAGCCAAGATCGGGATCTTAGAACAAATGGATTGGAGTGCACGATAATCATGATCAGTAGATTCACAAAATGTGGACCTATGTCTAAACATTCATATTTGGTTAGGTAGTCATGGCATCTATTGCTAAGGGTTAACCATGATTTATGGGAACTAATCAGGAAGAGGGATTTCCTGGATTGGACGAGAAAACTTTCCTGTGATATTAAAAGGTAATATCATTTTCCATTGCCAATCGAACATGAACCTAGAAAGTCACACAATATAAGTGCATTGCTTTTGACTTAATTATCTTATTGTAACACCCAAGATTTTGATTTGCATGGTTGCACGAGGTTATTAATGGTTCCATGGTTATAGATTGTATTGATTGATTATTATAGGATTATTTATTTGTTATAGATATTGTTTAGAGTTGTTTTGGTGAGTATTAGAATGGTCTTGAGAAGTGATTGCCTTATTGAAATTGAACTCATTGATTTCATAGGCGTGAACTCTTCTTACAGCCGTGAATTTGAACTTTGATGTTTCAAGGACGTGAACTCTAATCACGGTCATTACTTTGCTCTCTGTCCAAATACGAGAAATTGACCTTTTGTTGTTCACGGGCGTGAAACTTATTCTTCGCGAGCGTGAATGTGTTCTTCATGGGCGTGAACCTTCGAGCTCTATAAATAGAAGTCATTTTTTTCAGATTTTTGAACTGGAAATCCAAATTTAATTTTCTTCTTATTATTATGTCTTTCCTTTGCTCAACTAGCCCTGATGCTCTTTAATCATCCAAATAGCCATTTTCTTTAAGGATTCTTCATGGGAAACACATTGTAAGGCATCAAATCATTTCAAGAGCATTCTTTCTCAATAAATCTTTTTCTAGGGTTTTGAAGGTAAATCCTAGTTCTTGCTTTTATAGTTATTATGGGTTATGATATTATTAGACTAGTTGTTATAGGTTGTTAATAGTCATTTAAGAGCATTTATTACCATTAATTATGGTTGATATGGGAGTTGTGACATTTAATAGTTTTATGTGAATAGTAGGGTGAATAGTAATTCTTCATTTAATGATTTAGTTGGTATTAGAAATCAATTTATTGAGTACTAAAGGGTATAGAATCCTAGAATTCTTTGTGTTATGGCTTTGGGGAAGGAAACCTTAATTGGCCCATTTTTGAAAATTTATTGTTTTAGGCTTAGTGAACCCAAAGACCTAAGGATTGTTGATTGTGGTAATAGTTGAGCTTATTTGTTTTGGATTGAGGTAAGTTATGGGATAATTATTCTTTGTTATGAAATCCACATTTGTTAATATTGTTCTTGAATGAAGTTTAGTCATTGTCCTTGGACTAAATTTCATATTGAATATTATTATTTTCGATATTGTAATATCATTGGGCCTTAGGCCATCATTGAAATGTATTCTCTTTGAAAGACCATTTGGGTCATATAAAATTAATGAAAACCTATTGACTATTGTTAAAGATGTTGATAAGGTGAGGTCTCTAGACCCACCCATTGTTCATTGTATCAATTGTATGGCTATTGATGATTTAGAACTCCTTTTCAATAAGAGAGAAATCATTGGACTGTGTGCACCAATGACCTAGCTGATAAGATTAAATTATATTAGTGGCTTTACCTAGGGGAGGCCTATCGACCCTGGGACGTATATTCTGATCAAGCATACGTATGGTATGAGATAGTAGTATCTCGATGGATAGATGGAATAGATTGATGGTTGTTATATCGTCTCATTGATGGGTACCATTTCTTTGTAGGCATGTAAATATATATATCATTAAATGTATTCTTATTGTTCATAAACCATTGTTACTATTGTTATATATATATTATATATATACATATATGTATATATTGATTTCAATCTATTCTTTGCTCAATCAATGTAAAAC
>CANXYC012122472.1:0-31512 GCA_948193065.1 Aleurites moluccanus | reverse complement strand
GAACATTGAAAAGTAACCAATGGTAAAACTGTAAATAAAAGAAACATTAAGGTAAATAGTGAAAATTGGTCCGTTAAAGTTACAGAATGGCTCTGAAACCATTTTTATAAATAAGTATAAATTAAAATAAGCTTATTGACTTCTTACTTTAAAATCTAAATACTGACAGAATTGACAGAATAAATTACAGAAGAATTTGGATCAAAGTGTAACTAATGGAAGTTTGGGGATTAAGTTATAATTTGCCATTTTGATTTTTATATATAAGCTTATACTTAGAAAAATTTTGCCATTTTCTCTGCTTCTTCTTTCTTGGTTTGGCCGAATATTGCACCACCATTTTTCCATCCAATTCTTCACTTTTCCACCAAATTTCTTTAAGTAAATTGATAGAAAACTTGTATAATCACCTAGTTCTATCTATCTTCATCATTAATTTGCAAGAAAAAGCAAAGGAAAGCAAGGATCTTTGGAAGGGAAGATTCGGGTTCTTCATCCATTTTAGGTAACCAACTTGTTTGTTTGTTTTAATGGTTTAATTAGATGATATTTAAGTTGAATTGAATGGGTTTTTAGTTAGATTGCATCAATTGATGCAAATTGATAGAAATTCCTAAATTCTTAAACCTAATGGAAGTTATAAGTCTTAGCCATTTGAATTAGTATTAGTTTTTGTTAATTGATATTAGAATAAGTCAATTGGAGGTTAATAGGTAACTAATTGATGATTGGTTTGGTGTAGAATTCAAGTTTTGACAAAGGTGTGCCTATTGGCTTCATTGGTGATTGGTGGGGAAAATCAATTTTTCAAAGTTATTTGGAAGCTTAGGTGAGTCTTATATGCATCCTTTAACATGCTATTTGTGTTGAAATTGAAATTGGAAACTTGATGTGAAAGCCCATGTATGGCCGAACCTCATTTACTATTCATTGCCCTATATTTTACTTGATTTTTGCCTTGTTTTCCATAGCCAATTTGAGCCCTTTTGATGTTGTTTAATATTGTTTCTTTCATGCCTATTGTATAATTGCAAATGTAGTTTGTTGGTTGAATTGGGCAAGTCAATTTTGTACCTAAACCTAACCTATTGGCTTGTCATTATATGCCCACCATGTGTTTGATAAAATGCCTAGTTCATTTTGTCTTTGGCCTATTGTTTGCATTCCATAGGCCTACCATTTGAATGTCATTGTCACTAGCGACGTTGGCATGCCAATTGGCCTACCGTTTTCCTTTGCCGAGCCAAATTTTATTTCATGTCTTTGTTGAATACCAAACCATGTATCATTGTTTTTATGTCACCTTTGACATTGCCATGAACCCTATCGATAATTGATTGACTGATATTGAGCTTATTGATATGGAGGATGCCATTGTTGCATAATGGTAATGTGGCTTGACAGATCTACCGACCCGACAGGGTAGTGGGAAAATACTGTCGGTGATGTGCAAATTGTATTATTGGTGCCCTAGCTATGAGGGGTTATGGTTCTGGCCATAAGACATGATCAGTCTTATGCTCATTGCTATTGATATGCTACTGGAGACTATATGTTCACATATGGTCCATACTGATTACTGGAGATTCTATGATTTCATACAGTCCATCCCTTTATCTGTCTTTCCATATGATACCGAGTATGTGTTTTATTCCTTGGCTATTCTATAACCTGATATTGATTCTGCATACTGTAACTGACCTATTGGTACCATTGCCCCATTACTACCTACTGTTTATTTGTTGATGCATAAAGATTTACTAAGTATCTTATATACTCACATTTTCTTTGTTGAGAGGAGTAGATTGCAGAATCCTGTCATCTATCATCCGAGAATTTCTACTGGCATTCTGATGTATACAGTCTGATTTTTGTATTATTATTTTGATGTTCATATTCTAGCTGCTACATGGGGTATGTATGGGTTAGCTAGGAAATGAACATGTATATATGTTTATGATGATATTATGAGTTATATGATGATTATATGATATGATATATGGATTGTTACAGCCAATTGTAGTAAATTACAGAATAAATTACAGAATAACATAATGGATGGTAACTAACTAAAATGGATAATATATTGTGGTTTATTGATCGTGCATGTGATACTGGGTTCTATGGGTGCCGGTCGCCATTGGCATCTCCCGTGCTCTAGGACCGTTGCGATCCGAAAATGGGTCATGACAGAGGTGGTATCAGAGCTCTAGGTTACAGACAGTGAAATTTAGGTTACAGATGAATAGTACTTGAATAACAGAGGAATAGTGACTAAGTATAGAATGGGATAGAATTAACTATACCATGGAGCATAGGATTTTCTTTGTTTTCCTTTGCTGTTATCGTCTATTCTATGTTATTATTCTGCATTTCTGTCATATTCTGAGCATGTTTCTATTTTTTTTGATAGATTACAGAGATGTCCGACGAGAGGGACAGAGATACCAGGGAGGAAAAGGTTGCCTCTAATAAGTTTTTGGTGAGCGAGATTGCAGTATCAGAGGATCTGTCTAGATCTCGATCGACTTCAGAGGATACAAAGAGGGGTGATGACCCCTGGAGAGTGGAGATGATGAGGGGATTGATGGAGTTACAGAGAGAGATGGCTGATTTGAGATGGGAGCGTTAGCATGTACCTCCACCACCAGCTTTAGCAGTAGTGCCTCCACTTATGGTACCAGAGGCAATTCCAATGGCACTGGCTCCTGTGCAGCCAGCAGGGGTTTAGAGGGAGCCTGTTGTATAGGGAGGCCGTAGAGTGATAGAAGAGGGAGGAGTATCGATGTTTAGCTTTATGAAGCTAAACTTGCTTGAGTTTAGGGGAGATAGAGGTAGTGACCCTGTGGATTTCTTGGAGGAGGTAAAAAAGGTAGTGAGGAGACTACCATGTTCAAAGTTGAAAGCTGTTGAGTTGGTTGGGTTGTTACTGAAGGGTAAGGCATGGACCTGGTTTTCGAGGAGGATGGAGCTCAGGTTATATGGTGAGCATCCACCCTCATAGGTTGAGTTTCGGCAGGGTCTTATTGATGAGTTCATTACATAGGGGGTGAAGACCCGTAACTTGATTAGATTTGAGCAGTTAGAGCAGGTGGACAGATCTGTTGAGGAGTATGCAGAGGAGTTTATCAAGTTGAGTAGATATGCTACTCATATTGTACCTACAGAGGCTGACTTGATCAGTTGGTTTCGGAGGGGACTTCATGCTGCACTGCATATATGCATTATTGGCTACAGAGTTTACTTCTCTGATGATAGTAATTGATAAGGCTATACAAATAGAAGAGAAGTATAAGACTGAGAGAGCTAAGAGGGACTAGAAGAGGAAAGGAGGTCCTGGATCTCAAGTTAGGAGGGGGGATAGAAGCTCCCATCCTAGGCAGACAGAGTCAGTGCCCCGATTTGATCAGAGATCATCTGCTAGTAGTCAGAGGAGGAGGAGGATTCAGACTAGGAGACCGCCAATGGTACAGTCAGCACATGTATACTCTCAGGGTTCTTCAAGACCATCTATATAGACACCCAACATTCCTAGTTGTGGGTTTTATGGTCGGAGACATGGAGGGGAGTGTTGGAAACAGATTGGTGCTTGTTTGAGGTGTGGCCAGCAGGACCATTATGCTAACAGATGTCCATTGAGGGCTGATCAGCAGCCATCTGTTACAGTCTCTCAGCAGATAGTATAGACGAGTCAGAAACTGGGTAGAGAGGCTTCAGGCAGAGGCCAAGGCAGGGGAGGACAGGCTCCCAGTGGTAGTCAGGCTTCAGCTGGTAAGGGCCAGGGCAGAGTGTTTGCAGTCAACACCCAGGAGGCCCAGAGATCAGACAACATGGTCATAGGTACTATTCTAATTCAGAATAAGATTGCAGATGCCTTATTCGATTCTGGTGCTACTCACTCTTTTGTATCACCACACTTTGCACCTAAATTAAATAAGGAGAGGAGATTGTTAGATGTGCCTTTGACGATTGCTACTCCTATGGGTGATAATGTTGATGTGGATTATTATTATCCTGACTGTGTGATTGAGATTGATGATAACATCTTGCGTGCTGATTTGATTGAGTTGCCTGTGTTAGAGCTAGATGTTATTTTTGGTATGGATTGGCTTATGAGGCACCGAGCAGTTATAGATTGTTATCAGAAGAGGGTTAGATTTCAGCCTGAGGGGCAACCAGAGTTTGAGTTTCAGAGTGATATTCGGGAGTTCCGAGTTAATTTGGTTTCTACTAAATAGGCCAGGAGGATGATTGGGAAAGGTTGTTCAGCCTATTTAGCACATGTGGTAGATGTATAAAAGTCTTGTGTACAACTTGATTAGATATTGGTAGTTCAGGAGTTTCCTGATGTATTTCTGGAGGAGTTGCCAGGATTGCCCCCCTAATAGGGAGATAGAGTTTGAGATTGAGGTGCATGTAGGTACTGGCCGTATATCTATTCCTCTATACAGAATGGCTCCAGCAGAACTGAAGGAATTGAAAGTGCAGTTACAAGAGCTATTGGATAGAGGGTTCATCAGACCAAGCAGTTCTCTATGAGGTGCACCGATACTGTTTGTAAGGAAGAAAGATGGCTCTTTAAGGATGTGTATAGATTATAGACAGCTGAACAAGGTGACAGTGAAGCACAAGTATCCATTGCCTTGGATAGATGACTTGTTTGATCAACTGCAGGGTGCCAGTCATTTTTCAAAGATAGATATGAGGTTTGGGTATCACCAGTTGAAGATTAAGAAGGGTGATATACCTAAGACTGCTTTCAATATCTGGTATGGGCATTATAAGTTTTTGGTGTTGCCATTCGGGTTGACCAATGCACCGGCTGCTTTTATGGATTTGATGAATAGGGTGTTCAGTCATATTTGGATAAGTTTGTCATTGTATTCATTGATGACATACTTATCTATTCTAGGAGTGAGGAGGAGCATGTGGAGCATCTGAGGATTGTGTTGCAGACACTTCGGGAGCATCGGTGATATGCTAAGTTATCTAAATGCCAATTTTGACTAACCGAAGTGTGTTTCCTTAGGCATGTGATATGCAAGGATGGGATTAAGGTGGATCCTCAGAAGATAAAAGCGGTTGCTAATTGGCCTCAACCTACCAGTGTTTTAGAGGTTCGCAGTTTTTTGGATATGGATGGGTATTACAGGAGGTTTGTGAAGGATTTCTCCCTGATTATAGCTTCATTGACTAGATTGATGAGGAAACAGGAGCGTTATGTATGGAATGATGAGTGTGATCACAGGTTTCAGACTTTGAATTATTGCCTCACCAGTGCTCTAGTGTTAGCATTACCGATAGAGGGGGAGAAATTCACTGCGTATTGTGATGCTTCTCGGATTGGATTGGGATGTGTGTTGATGTACATTGGTAGGGTAATTGCTTATGCTTCTCGTCAGTTAAAGAAGTATAAAGCAAATTATCTGACTCATGATTTGGAGATGGCGGCTGTGATATTTGCATTGACGATTTGGAGACACTACTTGTATGGATCGAAATGTGAGATATATACTAATCATAAGAGTTTATAGTATATATTTCAGCAGAAGGATCTAAATCTTTGGCAGCACAGATGGGTGGAGCTACTTAAGGATTGTGACTGTGAGATCCTTTACTACCCGGGTAAGGCCAATGTAGTGGCTGATACACTGAGTAGGAAATCGATGGGCAGTCTAGCTCATATTGTGATTGGTAGGAGGCCATTGATCCGAGAGATGAGGGAGTTGGCAGATTTGGGAGTGGAGTTGGAGTTGGGATCACAGGATCGGAACCAGGCTCTGATAGCCCAATTTTAGGTGAATTCACTATTGCTTGATGATATAAAAGTGGCTCAGGATAGGGATCCTTATCTACTGAAGCTCAAGGGAGAGGTACAAAATGGGAAGATGACAGAGTTTACAGTAGAGGATAGGGAACTGAGATGTGGGAAGCGTATATGTGTACCGGATTTTGATGGGCTACAGGATCGGATTATGAGAGAGGCTCATTATTCAACATACAATGTACATCCAGGGATTACCAAGATGTACCATGATTTGAGAGATGTGTATTAGTGGCCAGGGATGAAGAGAGATGTAGCTCGGTTTGTGTCTAAATGCTTAGCCTGTCAGCAGGTTAAGTTCGAGCATCAGAAGCCATCATGGCTACTTCAGGAGATTGAGTTGCCAGAGTGGAAATGGGAGCAGGTTACTATAGATTTTGTAGTGGGTCTATCGAGGACTACCAGGGGTTATGACTCTATATGGGTGATTGTAGACTGTCTGACGAAGTCTGCTCATTTTCTGGAGGTTAAGACTAGTTACACGACAGCTCAGTATGCACAATTGTATGTGGATAAGATTGTACGACTTCATGGAGTTCCTTTGATGATTATTTCAGACAGAGGTACACAGTTCACTTCTCGATTTTGGCAGAAGTTTCAGGAGGCCATGAGTACCCAGTTACGGTTCAGTACTACTTTTCATCCGCAAACTGATGGGCAGTCGGAGAGGACAATCCAGACTTTGGAGGATATGCTTCGGTTATGTGTTCTGGATTTCAAAGGTAACTGGAATTATTATCTGCCATTGATAGAGTTCTCCTATAACAATAGCTACCACTCTTCTATTGGTATGGCTCCATTTGAAGCACTACATGGTAGAAAATGTAGATCTCCAGTGTGTTGGATGGAGCCAGGAGAGAAACAGCTTGAGGGGCCAGAATTGATCGAATGAGGACTGCCTTCAGTAGGCAGAAGAGTTATGCTTATCCGAAGAGGAAGGATGTACATTTTGCAGTTGGTGATCATGTTTTCCTTAAGGTCGCATAGCTGAGGGGTATTATGAGATTTGGAAAGAGAGGAAAGTTATCACCAAGGTTTATAGGCCCGTTTGAGATTCTTGAGAAGATTAGTAATGTGGCCTATAGATTGGCTCTTCCACCTAGTATGAGCCACATGCATCCAGTTTTCCATATCTCTATGCTGCGGAAGTATGTGTCTGATCCATCACACATATTGGAAGTTCAGGATGTGGAACTCAGTGAGGACTTGTCTTATGAGGAGCTTCTAGTGGAGATCATTGATCGACAGGTCAAACAGCTACGGAATAAGGAGATCCCGATGGTAAAAGTGCTCTGGAGGAACTAGTCCATGGAGGAGTGCACTTGGGAGAGTGAGCAGGAGATGAGGAGCAGATATCCATTCCTGTTCCAGCAGTGAGGTATGTATCTATTTAAATTCGAGGACGAATTTATTTGTAGAGGGGTAAAATGTAATCCCCTAGAAAGTTATAACTCATATGCATGAATTAGTTCTTAGTATGTGGTTCAAAAGTCTTCAAATGATGGGAAATAATTTTAGAGATACAGTTAGAAAGCGAATTTGTTACTTTTTCGGAAAGCGGCGGTGTCAGGAACACTGCCGATAAATTAGGAGTCCGCTCAATAGAAAAATTTCTGAAGTTGACTTGGGGGTAAAAGATCACTATAAAGCATGTGCAATTTTGGTAAAAAGAAAGAAGTGAAAATCATTTAGGAACACTGAAAAAGTAATCAACGGCAAAATCGTAAATAAAATGAAGTTTAAGGTAAATAGTGAAAATTGGTCCGTTGAAGTTACAGAATGACTCTGAAACCATTTTTATAAATAAGTATAAATTAAAATAAGTTTAGTGACTCCCCACTTTGAAATCCAAATCCTGACAGAATAAATTACAGAAGAATTTGGATCAAAGTGTAACTAATGGAAGTTTGGGGATTAAGTTGTAATTTGCCATTTTGATTTTTATATATAAGCTTATACTTAGAAAATTTTTGCCACTTTCTCTTCTTCTTTCTTGGTTTGGCCGAATATTGCACCACCATTTCTTCCATCCAATTCTTCACTTTTCCACCAAATTTCTTTAAGTAAATTGATAGAAAACTTGTATAATCACCTAGTTCTGTCTATCTTCATCATTAATTTGCAAGAAAAAGCAAAGGAAAATAACAATTTTTGGAAGGGAGGATTCTGGTTCTTCATCCATTTTAGGTAACCAACTTGTTTGTTTGTTTTAATGGTTTAATTAGATGACATTTAAGTTGAATTGAATGGGTTTTTAGTTAGATTGCATCAATTGATGCAAATTTATAGAAATTCCTAAATTGCTAAACATAATGGAAGTTATAAGTCTTAGCCATTTGAATTAGTGTTAGTTTTTGTTAATTGATATTTGAATAAGTCAATTGGAGGTTAATAGGTAACTAATTGATGATTGGTTTGGTGTAGAATTTAAGTTTTGACAAAGATGTGCCTATTGGCTTCATTGGTGATTGGTGGTGAAAATTAATTTTCCAAAACTATTTGGAAGTTTAGGTGAGTCTTATATGCATCTTTTAACATGCCATTTGTGTTGAAATTGAAATTGGAAACTTGGTGTGAAAGCCCATGTATGGCCGAACCTTATTTACTATTCATTGCCCTATATTTTGCTTGATTTTTGCCTTGTTTTTCATAGCCAATTTGAGCCCTTTTGATGTTGTTTAATATTGTTTCTTTGATGCCTATTGTATAATTGCAAATGTAGTTTGTTGGTTGAATTGGGCAAGTCAATTTTGTACCTAAACCTAACCTATTGGCTTGCCATTGTATGCCCACCATGTGTTTGATAAAATACCTAGTTCATTTTATTTTTGGCCTATTGTTTGCATTCTATAGGCCTACCATTTGAATGCCATTGTCGCCAGCGACGTTGGCATGCTAATTGACCTACCCTTTTTCTTTGTCGAGCTAACTTTTATTCCATGTTTTTGTTGAATACCAAACCATGTATCATTGTTTGTATGTCACCTTTGACATTGCTATGAACCTTATTGATTATTGATTGACTGATATTGAGCTTATTGATATGGAGGATGCCATTGTTGCATAATGGTATCTATTGATATGTTGTTTCTTGATATTGATCCTAATGTGGCTTGATAGAGCTACCGACCTGACAGGGTAGTGGGAAAATACTGTCGGTGATGTGCACATTGTATTGTTGTTGCCCTAGTTATGAGGGGTTATGGTCCGGGCCATAAAACCTAATCAGTCTTATGCTCATTGATATTGATATGCTACTAGAGACTATATGTTCACATATGGTCTATACTGATTACTGGAGATCGTATGATTTCATACAGTCCATCCCTTTATCTATCTTTCCATATGATACTGAGCCTGTGTCTTATTCCTTGGCTATTCTGTAACTTGATATTGATTCTGTATACTGTATCTGACCTATTGGTACCATTGCCCCATTACTACCTACCGTTTATTTGTTGATGCATATAGATTCACTGAGTATCTTATATACTCACATTTTCTTTGTTTACCCATTTCAGGAGAGGAGTAGATTGCAGAATCCTATGGTCTATCATCCGAGGATTTCTGCAGGCATTCTGATGTATATAGTCTGATTTTTGTATTATTATTTTGATATTAATAATCTAGCTGCTCCATGGGATATGTATGAGTTAGCTAGGAAATGAACATGTATATATGTTTGTGATGATATTATGAGTTATATGATGATTATATGATATGATATATGAATTATTACAGCCAATTGCAGTAAATTACAGAATGAATTATAGAATAACAGAATGGATGGTAACTAATTAAAATGGATAATATATTATGGTTTATAGATTGTGCATATGATACTGGGTTCTACGGGTGCCGGTGGCTATTGGCATCTCCTGTGCCCTATAACCTTTGCGATCCGAAAACGGGTCGTGACACTTGACCAAAAGCTTATCAAATAAACAATTTATTGCTGGTCGAACCAATCTAGTTGTTTTTTATCTCACTCGTAGATTGAGGGGGGTAATAAGGATAAAGAAAAGTCACAAACTTATAAAGCTAAACTTTAGCATCTATTATAAGTTACAGATAACTTTTAGCATTTGTTACATATGATTATATACTTATCTTTCAGTAACATCGACGTGTATAAAAGTTCTTAAATGTAAATACATATATTGTACATTTGTTAACTAATATAATTCATTTTATTATTTTCAAGCTCTCTGGTTATTTATAATTAGTGTTATCTTCGATCGGATTATAAAAATATTGGTTTATATAACTTAACCAAAAAATAAAATTAATATTTAAATATCACGTATAATGGGTCAAACAAGTAAAAATATAATAACACATTACTATGCTGGAGTTTCAAATTAAACAAGTAATAAACAAACCCTTACCCTAATGATTGGCAGGTAGACAAGCCAAATATAAAGTAAGGACATAGAGTTCATGATGAGAGTCCCTTTTTTTGTTTTTCTTTAATTAGTGAGGTGCATTACCCTACACTCCAAGTCCAAATCCATACCCTTAAAAAAGGAGGATTTTTATTAATTATTGATTTGATGATGGGATTTAATAATAGAATCCCGTGTGATTTCGGATCCAAAAAAACTATCAAGTGTGAATCAACTCTACGTTTGCTTGCAAAGTTATTAGTACAATAATGCTGTACATTTGTTTAAACAGTATTAAGTTAAAATCCGTATTTACATGTGATTTATTAACAATTTAGTACTATGTGATTTATTAACAATTTAGTATTATATAGTACGGATTTTAACCTAATACTGTTTAAACAAATGCACAACATTATTATTCTAAAAAAGAAGGCCAAGTAATTAACGGAAGTTAAGTCTCCATTTATTAAAGGGCTTAATGAGTCAAATTTTAAAAAAGAAAAAGAAAATCTTTAATTACACTATAATTAAATAAAAGTGTTTAATTAAGAAAGTTGACATATATATATATATATATATATATATATATGTAGTAGTGGCTGCCTATTTACTCTGCCATTGCCAACTCTAGCTAGCAATTAATAATAATTAGTATTTTATCTCTTCTTCTTCCAATATAATAATGGAAACCCAAGTGGTGAATCTTGGCAACTCTCTTCTTGTTCCTTGTGTTCAAGAATTAACTAAATTGGGAATTGATGATGTTCCTTCAAGGTATATACGCCCAGACCAAGATCAAGATCAACCCATCATCCAGAATAGTGTTTCAGAACATGAAGTTCCAGTTATTGATATGCAAAGGCTTCTTTCTCAAGAATTTATGCTTTCTGAATTAACCAAGCTTCACTATGCTTGCAAACATTGGGGTTTCTTCCAGGTAATATATATATGTGAGTTATTATTATTTTGGTTTAAGTTGATTGAATTAAATCTTATTTCGAAATTTATAATTGTCCCTTTTAATATATATATTTTTTACAGATAAATTCTAAAATTTTACTATAAAATATAAATATATTTTACCATTTAAATTACACATCATCATCATTATTATTTTTTTAATTTATCTAATTAATCAATCTAATTATTCATTTAAGTCTTACAGAAACTCGAAATTTAAATTTATCAGTCCTTGATTTCAGGATATAAAACTAAAACTTCACTAGTTTTGATTATCTATCTTTAATTTTAATTTTAATTGTGCAAGAATCTATTTGAATTAACAGTCATTTAGTTTTTCATGACAAAGAAGAGGACAAAAAAATAATTTTTAAGAGATAAGGAGAAAATATTTTTGATCTCGACAAAGACAGGAACCTAAGAAAGACGCCAAATTTCAATAATTCCCACCGACTGCATGTCATTGACAAATTAATTCTTATCCATTTCACGTTTCTTGTATTTATTTATATATTCAACTTTAATTGAGATGTGAATATCAAACTTATAACTTTTAATATTATTATTTTAAAAATTTATTAGTAATATCTGTTTTATTTAATATTATTTATGTATCTAAATAAGTGTCGTTTTAATTTTTTTTTTTTAATTTTTAAATGAATGTCACTTTTAAAAATTTAAAGCTATATATATTTTCAATTTAACCTTTAAATCTATTAAATTCATTTAAAAGATATTTGGTTGGCCAATTAAATATACCTGATTGCCGATTATTAATATACGCATCGCTAATTGAAAAAAATTACATTGTTTGGTTGGCCAATAAAAAAATTCTGATTGTGATAAAGTATCTCTTTGATCGATAAATTCTATAAAATATTTATTAATTTATATTTTATGTAAAATATTAAAATATTAAAAATATTAGTGAATTTAATATTTAAGTGTCTCATAGAACAAATCATAAAATACTCAAGTGTTAGAGAAAAAAACTACAAGTCCTTTATGAAAAAAATCAAACCACACAATAATTCTTTTGTATTTCCCCCAAATTCATTTGATTATTTAATAAAATTATTTTTCTTTGTCTATCTAATCCTTAACTATATGGATGTGTAGTTGGAAAGTATGTATACATAGATCTTTTAAATTTCATTATGAATATATGATATGTAATTCAAAACTCCACATTGAATGAAAAAAATATTAAATTGGTTGTTAGATAGAATGGATATATTTTTTTTTCTAATTTAGATCAACATTCATCTTCACTTACTAAATTAAGTTATTTTGTGAACTTACATGTTAAGTAAAATAAAACATACAATAATTGATGAAGATGTTATCATCCTTTAGTTTAATAATTTAAATTTATTTTTATAATTGAAAAGTTTTGAATTCAAATTTTAATCGGGTAAGAAAATAAAACATATGATGACACTAATAATTAACTTAATGAAATCTAAAAATAATTTTTGCAGCTGGTAAACCATGATATCGAGTCTTCACTTTTGGAGAAGATAAAGAAGGAGGTACAAGACTTCTTCGACCTCCCAATGGAGGAAAAGAAAAAGTTTTGGCAATATCCAGGAGAAGTAGAAGGTTTTGGGCAAACCTTTGTTGTATCTGAGGACCAAAAGCTTGATTGGGGTGACATTTTCTTCTTAGTTACCCAACCAGTTCATGCAAGGAAGCCCCATTTATTTCCAAACCTCCCTCTTCCTTTGAGGTCCTCTCTCTCTCATTTGATCTAATAATATTATATTAATTTTTGGCCTAATAAATAAAGTTACCCTGAACTTGCTTTTTCTTACAATTATATCATTTTTTTTTAATTAATAGATAAATTTATAATTATATTTTATTCTTTATTTTATATCATTTCTATCATAATTTCAAAACTTAGTCTTATAATTGTTAGAAAAAAATTCAATAATTAAGAGGCAAAAAAATCAATAAATTTATTATATTATATTTAAGTAAATTTTATTATATTTTTGTTAGAGTTATTAGGTCAAGCAATGTATGCGATTGCTTGAAGCATTACACCCTAGGTATCTAGTTTGGAATACCTAACATGCTGCCCCCAGCTAGCATATATATAGGTTTATACTAGGGTTGAACCAGTTAATGGGCTCTTGCCCATTAGGCCCACTACAAAGGTCCTTTACCTATTAGGATTTATATTAGAACATAAATTAGGGTTATTTAATAAACCCAACATTATTTACCTAAAATTCTCTCGCTAATCCATTGTAAACTAATCGCCAATCCGTCATCGACACTTGGTTTCAAATGTTCTCGCCATCAGATGGCGACACAATCAATCTCTCCTTAATCCGTCACAAAGCACTCGTTATTCAGTCTCAAATTCCTTCGTATTTTTTTCCAGTTTTTTTAATCTCTTTTCAATTTATGTCACTATCCCTTACAGTTTTCTCGCAAAATAGCGAAGACAAAAATCTGTCGCTAAGGAGTGAAATTCTTGTACTGTGACCCACTTTCCATCCACCACAAATTTCGCCTATAACCACAATACCCACCACCCTTAACTTCCATTTTCACTAATAAACTCTTCCCCACTATCAATTTTTCTCAAAAATTTCATTAGTGGCAAATATAAGGCTTGTTTAAATTAAATCTTCCCACTACCAATTCACCAAATCATAAATCATTTCTCTGTGGGCAAGTTCTTCTAAAATTATAATGCCCTTTATTGAAATTCTTGTTATTTATATATGGTAACGTTAAATTGATATTGAAAGTTAATTTCCTTTATTTTAAATTATGGTATAGTATTGAATTGCTAGTCATAGAATATATATATATATATATATATATATATATATATATATATATATATACACACACACACACACACACACACACTAGAGTGACTGTAAGCATAGTAAATTTTAATGTGTAAATTTCATTAAGAAGGAATTATAGAAGATAATAAAGCAAATCAATTACTCATGGAAGTATATGTATGAAGTATAATTCATAATTTGAAGCTAGAAAATTTTTAAATAAGAGAATAGTTTAAATGAGAATAAATGCACATTATAACATAAAGCTTATTTTATAAATCACTACATATGATATTAGGTTCAAAATTTGAGATTTAATATCATGATTTTAGCAACCTTTGAAACAAGGACAATAAGAGTTATAATGTAAATAAATGAATATTTAATTTGATAATTATATATAAATTTCACAATTAAATAAGATTTGGTATTGAATTTTAAACTTGGATGTTATTGCAAATACGTATTGGGAATGAGGTTAATATTTAAAAAATTCTTGTGAACTTTGATTTGGAGAAGTTAGACCTTTGCTTGGTGGAAAATAATTGTGAATATAAATGGCAGAAGGGAGAACAATTATAGGCTTGCATTGGGCATTTATTTGTGCTTGAATTGTATTTATTGCTTTAAAATGGCTCATTAGAGCATTTGAAAATTTAAAAAATGTCTGGCTTAAGCAGAAATTCTGCCGGATTTTCCTTAGCGTTTTAGGACCTTTGTTCATGAATTTTGTAGCATTTTAGGATTTGTGTTATGTCATGTTATAAAATATCCTTTTGTATTATCTTTAGGCGAGGATTCTTCCTCAATTGTAGGTCATAAGGGCACTTCCACCAATTATGCTATTTTTCTTCAATTTTCAGATGTGCGGATAAATTTATTATATTGGTATTTTCTTAAAAATCTATATATGAATATATATGCAATGTTTGTATTGAAAAATGAAAAAGATAATAATACTATAGATGCTATGTTTGTATAGAAAAATGAAACAGAATAGTATTTTTAGTTTTGATTATAAAAATGATAATTTAGTTATACAGCATAGTTTGATACACTTTTAATACCAACCTATAAAATCTCCATTATGATGACCAATGGCAATTATTTATCTCAACTAAGTTTTATTCAATATGTACTTAGCTTACGTTATAGTCTTTTGGACTTATATCAAATGGTTCAATCCTTTGAAAGTAGCTTTGCGCATGCACCAATTTATTGCACGTGGGATGTCAATGTCATCATATACTCCTAACTTGCAAGCTTAAATATATAGGAAACATACTTTGGGTGTATGAAGACAAATGTTTGTATAATGTTAATTTTAGCATTCTTTTTAGAATTTAAATAGTTTATTTTTTCAACTTCTTTTAGAGAAATTTAAATTATTTATTCAACTGACTACTTGTGATTTATATTTATATATGGTATAAAGTTAGTACCAAAATCTTGTTTATTATCCTTTGTTATGTATTTATCCTTCGCCGAGTTTTTATACTTACCTTTTATTCTAATGTATAGAGAGTTGCAATAGAAAGTGTTATCCTCAGATCCACTATATCATCTTAGAAATTAGAGGAGGTCAGGAAACATTCTTTTTGGTGTGAATATTAATCTAATTTTGTAAATATTTCTAGCATATTTATATTCCTATGATTTAATCTCTTTTTTTATGCTAAAAATATTTATATATAATTTAACAAGCTACTTTTGGATTTCCTTATATTAGAAAAGTTATATTTATAAATTTTAGAAACTTAAAGTGAATCCTTGGATACTTATTTGAGAATAATAGGTTTAAAATATTCCAATTAGTCTAGAAATAGGGGAAACTCTGCTAATTTTTAGGGTTACATTCATCCATATAGCTTAGGGATAATTATGACATTTTAATGATATTAGAGCTTAGGTTATAGATTTTGTAGACCTTTATAATGTTAAATTAGATGTTATATTATAATCTTCTCCTCCTAATCTTATTATATAGGACGACGACGCCTCAGATCAAAGGTTGTAGAGGCCTTCGTGGAAACCATGGCATTGGGAATAGATTTGTTAAATTAGCAAATGTTGGCCAACCTCGTTGGGCTTCTCCAATTGCATCACCTCTAAAAGAGGTGGAAGATCATGATGTACCCATTAGTGGCAAGGAATGAAATGGCTTTTCCCCATATGATGGTGCTTCTGGAGCATATCTAGCTGCTCCACCTCCTCCTCTTGTTGCTCTTGTACCTTCTATTCCCCCTATGGTACCACAGGCGGTTCCACCTGCTCCTTATCCAGTTGATCTAGGAATGGGCACATTTTAGTATATCTAGTTACAGGGAGAGATCATCGCAAAGAAATATGGGATCTCATCACTAGGGTTAAAAAAGTAGGGGGCCATTATTTTTGAGGGCTCCATTGATCTTGAAAAAGCAGATGAGTGGTTAAGGAAGATGTAGAAGACCTTTACTATTCTTCAGTGTACAAATGTAAAAAGGTTGGAACTGCCAGTGGTCTTTTAGATAGTAAAAAAGATGGTTGGTAAGAGAGGATAAAGCTAAAACATAGTTATAATATGACTCGTGGAACTTTTTTTGTTGAATTTCGAGAATAATATATAATAGAGAAGTACTTACAAGATAAGGAGAATACCTTTTTCAACTTAAGGCAGGGTAATATGACAATTTAAGTATATGTGGAGCAATTTGAGAACTTGTACTAGTTTGTTTCAGAGGTTATATTGCAAAAAGTTAAAATGACCCACTACCTTTTAAACATGAGATAAAGGCACATTTAGCCTTATTTAAAGGCTTTACTTTCTGTGATTTGGTAGAACTATCTTTGAAGATGGAGAAGGCATTGCAAAAGTTGGAATAGTACAATCAAAGGAGTAGTAAAAAAGACGGTTAGAGTTCTTCTCAGGGTTTTAGGGAGAGACCAGCAAAAAGAGGGGGTGGTTCCTTTTCATTTAGGTCTTAGTGCAGTGTAATGGTATAGGTTCTTTTATGGATTCAATGCAGTGAGCTAGTTGAGCCCAGGCTAGTCAGAGTTCAGTGAGACAATCTTTGGCAGTTTAGATGGGTTTCAGAGACAGAGAGGGCATAGCTGTAGGACTAGTCAAAGACGATATTTTCCTTTATGCCCTACTTGCAACAAGTATATCATGATGGAGAGTGTAGAAAAGATTAAATAGGTTGCTTTCATTATGGTGAATTGTATCTTATCAAGAAAGATTGTTTTTTATTTTTACAAACTAGTGGTGATAGGCATGGAGTTGATGTACCTAGGAGTCAGTAGAGTGGTATGATAACATCTCTAAGTAGACCTATAATAAAAAAATGTTAGTCCAAGCATAGCTAAAGCTAGTAAAACCACCTCATCTACTTAGTTTAAACAAAATGCACAACTTGGTAGGCCTCAAGCACAAGCTAGAGTGTTTTCTAGGACTCAATATGAAGCTTTGGCATTACTGGAAGTAGTGACTGGTAAGTTGTCTATTTTTGGTAGATATGCAAACACTCTCATTGATCATGGCTACACAAATTCTTTTATATCATATTCCTTCGTCATACATACCGATTGGAAGTTGAGTCCTCTAGATTGGGGGCTAGTTGTGAGCACTCTAATTGGAATTCTATTATATGTAAACATGTATACAAAGATTGTATTATTAGATTGGATGATCAACAGTTATTGGTATAGTTCTTTTGCCTCTCCAAGACTGATGCCATTCTAGGCATGGATTGGCTATCTCGTCATCATGTTATTGTTGATTTTTATATGAAGTTAATGTTGTTTTAATGACTTGGAGAATCAAAATTCATTTTTGAGGGGAACAACGTCTCCTTATTTCTTGTGTAATTTCTATCATGACTACTAAAAGAATGTTTAGGAATGGTTGCCAAGCATATCTAGCTCATGTGATTGACACGGAAAATGAAGGACCTAAACTTGAAGATATTCCAGTAGTGTGTGAATTTCCATATGTCTTCCTTGAGAAACTTCTTAGGTTGCCTCCCGATAGGGAGATTGATTTCTCCATTGATTTAAATCTAAAACAACTCTTATTTTCTATGCCATCACACAAAATGGATGTAGCTTAGTTGAAGAAGTTGAAGATGCAATTACAAAAGTTGCTAGATAAAGGCATTATAAGGCCTAGTGTGTCACTATGGGGAGCTTTAGTGTTGTTTGTGAAGAAAAAAAAATGGCTCCTTAAGGTTCTGCATTGATTATAGGCATTTGAATGGGGCTACTGTTTGCAACAAGTACCTTTTGCCTCGCATTGATGATCTTTTTTGTCAACTTCAGGGTGATAAGGTATTCTCTAAGATTGATTTGAGATCTTAGTATCATCAGTTGAAGATTAAGGAGTAAGACGTGCCTAAAACTTCTTTTATAACTTGATATGAGCATTATGAATTCCTTGTGATACCTTTCAAGTTAACAAATGCACCATTGCTTTTATGCATCTCATGAATAGGGTGTTCAAATCTTCCTTGGACAAATTCATATATATGATTTTTTGGTGTATTCTAGAAGCAAAAAAGAGCATGACGAACACTTGAGAATTATGTTGCAAACTTTGAGAAGTAAGCAGTTATTTGCCAAACTTAATAAATGTGAGTTTTAGCTTAATTAGGTGGTGTTCTTACGGCATGTTATTTCAACAGAAGATGTGTATGTAGACACTAAGAAGATTGAAGCAGTGGTCAATTGGGAGCCTTCAACAAATGCAACTGAAATTAAGAGTTTCTTAGGTTTAGCATATTATGGCTGCTTTGTCCAATATTTCTCCATCATTGCAGCACCATTGACTAAACTGCTTAGGAAGAATGCAAAGTTTGAGTGGAATGATGAATGTCAACAGAGCTTTGAGAATCTTAAATCTTTCTTAATTTCAAGTCTGATTCTTACTCTTCCTTAGGATAGTGGTGGATATGTTGTGTACAATGATGCTCCTCATAAAGGTTTGAATTGTGTTCTAATGCAACATGGGAAGGTGATAGTTTATACTCTTAGACAACTCAGACCTCATAAAATAAATTATCCTACCCATGATTTGAAGTTAGTTGTGGTGGTGTTTACTTTAAAGACTTGGAGACATTATCTTTATGGGAAGACTTGTTAAATCTTTACAGACCATAAGAGCCTGAAATATATCCTCACTCGGAAAGAGTTGAACTTGAGGCAAAAGCAATGGATAGAGTTTCTTAAAGACTATGATCTTGTTAAGAGTACCATCCAAGCAAAGTGAATGTGGTACCCAATACACTTAGTTGGAAATAGTATAGCCCATTTCAAAGGAATGTTGCTTCATTTATTTTAATACTTTCAATCTTCGAGAATGAATTTGGCAAAATGGATGATTGTAGTGTTCTTTTGGCAACTCTTAAAGTTAGACCTATTTTAAAGGAGAGGGTTCAAGAAGCTCAAGCTTAAGATGTGCAATTAAGCAAGATTATTGATGAAGTGAAGAATGGCACTCATACTGATTTCTCACTTAAGGAAGATAGAACCCTAATATTGGATAATAGACTTTGTTTGTCAAATGTGGAGAGCTTAAAAAGGGAGATAATGGGAGAAGCTCATTATTCTACTTATTCAATGCATCCAGGTAGGATTAAAATGTATCAAACTCTTAAAGAAAATTATTGGTGGCCGAATATGAAGAATGAAGTAGCTGACTTTATGGTAAAGTGCTTGGTCTGCCAATAAGTCAAGGCAAAACATCAATATCCAATGGGTTCTTTGCAACCACTTACTATCCCATAGTGGAAATAGAAGCACATCATTATGGACTTTGTATCTAGATTGCCTTGTACTCAATGAGGGCATGATGCTATATGGGTGATAGTTGATAGATTAATAAAATCAACACATTTCTGACCAATTAGAGTAAATTACTCTCTTGACAAGCTAGCAAAGATATATGTGGTAGAGATTGAGAGACTTTATGGTACTCCAAAGTCCATTGTGTAAAATAGAGATCTAAGATTTACATCTCGATTTTGGCCTAGTTCGCAAAATGCTTTGGCACCGAGGTGAAATTTAGCACATCTTTTCATTCGCAAATAGATGTCCAATAAAAAAAAATTCAAACTTTAAAAGACATTCTTAGGGCATGTATGATGGAGTTTAATGGAAGTTAGGATAAATATTTGCCTCTTATGGAGTTTGCATACAACAGTTACCATGCTAGCTTAAACATAGCTCCTTATGAAACACTTTATGGAAGGAACTATATAACTCTTACCTATTGGGACGAAGTAGTATAAAGAAAGCTAGTGAACTCAGAAATTATATAGTTGACTATAAAAAAGAATCAAGTGATTAGAAGCAAATTGAAAATAGTTTAAGAAAGGCAAAAGAGTTATGCTTATTTGAAGATGAATGAGACTAAGTATAGTGTTGGCGACAAAGTATTTTAAAAATTTCTCTATGGAAGGGAGTGCTGCATTTTGGAAAGCATAGAAAGCTAAGTCCATGGTTTATTGGTCCATATGAAGTTGTGGAAAGAACTGGGCCAGTTGTCTACCATTTAGCATTACCTCCAAAATTATCATAAATTCATGATGTTTTCCATGTATCAATATTAAGGAGATATCGAAGTAATTCTTACCATGTTTTTCAGCAACAACCAATTGAGTTGAGGGTTAAGATTTGACTTAGGAAAAATCTATGGAGATTTTAGCTAGAGAAGAGAAGGTGTTAAGTAACAAGGTAATTCATTTTGTTAAAGTCTTATGACACAATAATTCTAAGGAACAAACAACTTGAAAGAGAGAAGAAGATATGCACTCTTAATACCCTCATTTTGTTTTTCCCTTCAGATATGTAAATTTCAAGGATGAAATTTTATTTAAAGGGAGAGAATTATAACATCCATATTCCAATATTCTATAAAATTTTAATTTGTATAACAATAGATTAATTAATTAAATTAAGAAAATCAAATTCAATTCTATAAAATTTAAATTGATTGAGCTTGAAAATATTAAAATAGTTAGAATTAAAATAATAAATATATAAGTAGATTTTAATTTTAGAAAATTTTAAAATTTTGAGAGATTGATGTGTTTGTATATATATGTGTGTGCATGCACGCGCGATTTATGTGTAGTGGACAAAACTCAGCCGTTTTATCTCTCCACTTAAAATCCAAAACCAACAAAAAATAATAATAAACAAAAAATAAAAAAGCAAAGATATAGAGAATAGAAGCATCGGGAAGAAAGAAAGAAAGAAGAGAGGAAGAGAGAGAGAGTGCTGACCACTACCACCACTGACCCAATGTCTATCCACTATAAATTTCGGCCAACAACCACCATACCCCGCCACCCTTAACTTCCATTTTCACCAATAAACTCTTTTCTACTCTTAATTTTTCTCAAAAATTTCATTGATGGCAGATGTGAGGATTGTTTAAATTGAATCATCCAGCTACCATTTCACCAAATCTTAAACTATTTCTCTGTGGTTAAGTGATTTTAAAATTATAATACCCTTTTTCTATTGAACTATTTATTATTTATGTATAGGGAATGCTAAATCCTTGATATTGAAAGTAACTTCCTTTATCTTTAATTCTAATATAGTATTGAATTTCTATATATATATATAAACTGTAAATTTCATTAAGAATGAATTATTGAAGCTAATAAAGTAAATCAATTACTTACAAAGTATGTATATGAAATATAATTTTAAATTGAAAAAATATATAATTATGCCCCTACATTATAATGAAAATACTATATTAGTATTTTTTTTTTTCTTTTTGAAGAGGCAAATATAATCTTAAAATCACAAAAATGGAGCTGAGTGCCCCTCCTCTCGTTATCTCCCTAACATCTTTTCTTTTCTTTTTTTATTTTATTTTATAAATATATTTAAATATTTAAAAATTCATAAATATTTATTTTAGATTCAAAAATTATAAATAAATAGTCAATAGAATCCTTGTAAAATATACTTCATTTTAACATGCCAAAAGTTAAAAAATAATTGCTTTTCAATTTATCATAAATTATTAATATATATTTAATTTCTAAAAATTCTTAAGAATTATTATTTAGTTACCAAATTGTAAAAATTATTATTCCCACATATAATTTCACTAAATATTAATTGTCTTTAATTATTTTACTATTTTAACTACATAAATAGCGAAAAAATTTAGATTTAATTATTTTAATTGAAATTCTATTTAATAAAATTATTTGAAGAAAATATATTATAAATATTTTAAAAATAATTAAATTACTAATAAATAAATAAGAAAATATAATTAATTACGTTAATAATTAATTTGGACTAAGGTGTATATATATATAATTAATAAAATTTATATTTGGTGAAATTAATGTGAGAATGATAATTTTTATAATTTAGTAATTAAATAATAATTCTTAAGAATTTTTAGAAATTAAATTTATATCTAAATAATTTATGCTAAATTTGAAAGTAATTATTTTTTTAAGTTTTAATATGTTAAAATAAAATATATTTTATAAAGATTCTATTGATTATTTATTTATAATTTTTGAACCTAAAATGAATATTTTATGAATTTTTAAATATTTAAATATATTTATAAAAATAAATAAATAAATAAAAGGTATTAGAAAGATAATGAAGGGAGGGACACTCTGTCTCATTTTTTGTGATTTGAGGATCATATTTACAATTTTGAAAAGAAAAGATATCAATGTAATATTTTTAATATAATTTTCAAAAAAATATATTTTCGATATATTTGTATCTTTTCCTTTCAAAATTTAAAGCTATAAAATTTTTAAATTCAAGAGAATAGTTAAAATAATAGTAAATGCGTACTATAACATAAAGCACACTTTATAAAATCACTACACATGATATTAGGTTCAAAATTTGAGATTTAATATCATGATATTCTTTAATTTTAATTATCAAAAAATATATAATTTTTTGTAGTGTTTTGCTTTTATGAGAAGGTTTTGGGTCTTTCATATGTGCGACTTATCAAATATAAATACGGTGTCTCATAAAATATTCTTTTTCTTTTTAATACTAAATATAATTAACATATTAGCTCCTATGAGAGCAATCTAGCTACACTAAATTTTTAAAAAAATATATATTTTTATTTTCACAAATACTTAATAATGAGATTGCAACAAATGAATGACAGAGAATACGTAATTTCATAAAAAATTTGTGAATAATGACATAAAGAGAAAAAAAATAGTAGGTCATTGTTTAATGGGCTCTTTATTTTGGCTCCTTAGCCAAAATAAGGAGCAACATTTAAAAAAGTCTTATTCAACACTCTTAATTTGTTATTGCTCCTTCCTTAGAACGTTTTAGGGAGTCATTGTCTCTCTCCTCAAATGTGAGGAAAGAGAATTGATTCTATTTCTCTCTCCTCAAATGTAAGGAGAGAGAATTGACTTCCTATTTCTTTTATCAAATGTGAGAAGAGATAATTGACTTTCTATTTCCTCTTTATTATTTTTTTAATTATTTCTCTCTTTATTTCTTTATATTTTTTATATAATAAAAAAATGTATAATTTTATTAATTAAATAATAAAATAGAGAGTAAAATAAAAAGTGTTATTGAAATATGTATAATTTTTTTAGATGAATTAAAATAAAAAATTAAATTATTTATAATATAATAGGGAATAAAATAGACAAAGTTGTTGGAGTTGTTTGGTTTCATTTATTTGCAAACATCATTCTTAATTGGCTATTATGCCTATTTGTGATATTATGGATTCCTCATTGTCTTTACTTACCCTAAGCTGAAAAAGATATCCTGTCTAGTTATGGACCAAATACTTATAGTATCTTCCCCTATTTGCTACAGTTATGGGCTCACCACGCCGCTGAGCTGCCACTTCCATTTATTGCAAATCAGGAAATTACGCACCTCCCAAGGACTCAAACGCGGTACCTCAGGGTCGAAGCGGAAGCTTTGATACCACTAAGCTGAAAAAGATATATGTTCAGTTATGGACTAAATATTTCTAGTATCTTCCCCTATCTGCTACATATCTTCCCATTCTGCATAATTATTTTTGCCTTTATTTCCTTTTTCTTAACTTAGATAGGATTTGCTCGAAGTTGAATTGGTCGGTCTTATATTTATTTTAGAAAATTAAATATTTATTAATTAATAAAATATAATAATATAAATTTATAAAATCTTATAATAATATAATTTCTCAAAATTAATATTAAAACAAAAACAAATAGAAAATAGATTGTATTCCGCAGAGATAAATAATAATCATTTTTTTTTTTACTTTTTAATAGTCTTTTTGCAAATTTAATTTAAATACCAATAAAGATATATTCAATTTCAAAAATAAAACTTATAATTTTAATTAAACTATCGATCAAATAATTTATAATATTTTTAAATTAGTTACAAATTTTAAAACTTAAAAAATTTATAAAATCAATAAAACAATTAATTATTTTTCTTAAATACCATGATATATATTATTTAATTTTCAAAATGACTCAATTGGCCTAAAAATAAAAGTATTCAGTTGAACAAAATAAAAAATTAAGAATTCATTTGGTCTAAAAATAAAAGAAAAGTGTTCAGTTAAATAAAATAAAACTTCAAGGACTCGATCACATATTGAGGATAACTACAGGGAGCTGCATATGCATTTCGCCTAAAAGTTGTATCCCAAAAAGTTGAAATCTTTAAATTTCATAGAACATTTAAGTATTCATTATTATATAACCCTTTTAGTAATTTAACTCGTCACAGTACTAATTTATGTGTCGGGCTTAAAACATTGAACTTTGAAATTGAAATATAGATTGGCTATTAGCTGCTGGGATGAGAACACAAGCAATCTACCAAACAAGCTGAATAATCATTTTAAGCCTAAAAGAAGTGGAAAAATACAGTTCAGCACCATGAAGTTGAACTTGGGATATTGAAACATGATATCGCAACTTGGCATCCGATTTCCTCTGCATCAGTTAATTATTCAATAACAGTTTGAACAAGCATATACCTATCATCATCTTCAGGGTAGAGCAGATTTATTTTTCTATAGACAATTAAGCAAGTTATGTAACAAATAATATAATAAATAAAACACAAATGCTCAAATTATAGTTGTAGATTTCACCATAAGCTTCCAAACCATAATGATTACTAGTAACAAATCACTACAATAGCAGCCACTCGAGAAAGTTGTGGGAAACAAAAAGATGAGTACAAGTATATCTTGTGCACAGGAGGATATCTACATACATTGACTTTGATGTGTCATGGCTTAATCTGACACCTTGTCTAGCTCATGGAACCGCTGCACATGCCGAGCTGAAGAGTAAGTTGAAATTGCTGATCCAGTCATGCTCAGTGAGTGCTTGGCCACTCCTACACTTTTCTTCGTCACTAACCAGACAGTCCAGAAAAATCCAACCCAACCTGATTCACACAGGTTTTGAGATACTGAGCAAGAAAATGTAACAATTATGACAGACAGGCTTGTAACATCAAATAATATCATAAAAAGGGTTTTTGTATGGTTACGCCTCCATATGAAAATGATGTTTAGATCACATAAGCCCAGGACTAGAAAGCAATGAATTGTCATTATCCAAAATTTTAACAGTATCATGTGCATATATGCCGAGTCATAAGCATTCAAACCATAAAAAAAAATGCACCTAGATGCTCATGCATGCATAGATGAAACACCAGACATAGGACCCCACAAGGATATAGGACAACCGACAGGCCCAAGTTATTCTTCTTATTGCTGCAATGAAAAACCACCCCAGATATTCACAGTGAAGCACGCATAATTAATTGGCTTCCAGACCTTGGGAATTTATGTATCACAATATGTATAATTCTAATCTTACCTCTCAATTTTGATTTTCCTCTTTTAGGGTAGCCAGATAAATTCAAGTCAGGTTCATGGTTAAAGAAGGGGAGCACTCCTGAAATTTATTATTTTTTTCTCTATCTTTTTTGGGAGAGGGATTGGCGTTTAGTAAAAAAAATCCCACAAGATACGTTCCTTATGTTCTACACCCATGGCTTTCTTCTGTGAAAATTCTGGCCTCAAACTCATTGAGCTGGACTTCCAAACCAAAAAGGGAGAGGAAAAATCTGTAAAATTTGGGGTTGTGTAGAAATAATAAAGAATAAAAAACTAATTTTGCTCTACCTGTAGCTATCAGGACAGCTACAATTGCTGAAATGGTTGCTGTGGAAATGACAAATGCAGCAACTGATAACGCCCCAATATATACAGCTGTTACACCAGCGAAGAAAATAGCCAAGCCTCCTGCAGCTGCCAAAGAAATGAGAAGAGAGACGACAATGGCATTGACAGTGGCTGCCAGAAAGAAAAGCATAAAGACAAGCAATCCTGTCAATGTAAGAAGAGTAATAGTCCCAACCTGCAGAGGTTTTAGAAAATAAAAAATCATGAAAAACTGTGAAGATATTCAGAAACATGATTCCATACTTGATATAATACAAAGCAATGGAAACTTAATATGAAGCAGCTGTAATAATCCAGAAGATATAATAGAAAAGAATTGGTGAAAAAGTAAAATTCCAAATCATAGTGAGCTTTCATGTATACTGGGGCATTGAAGTTTTTTTTAACATGCTGTTATAGTGTCAATGGAGCAGTCAGTACCATTTACAATTCATTTCCAGTTTTCAGTTGTATGATACTGAAAATGATTGCTCCTGCAATCACTCTAGAAAGATAAGCACGCTATATCTAAGGAAAACACCACAAAATGAATGAATCATCAGATAATACCATAAAGAGGACACTAGCACTGCAAAAATTTAATGAATAATTGATCGAAGAGGAATGAATTTAGAGTAGCTATGTAAAATTTTATATCACAATCATTAGTTAGACCTGCAAAATCTCATTCCATAATTAGTACCCTAAATGCTGCTATGATATAGGTCACTGTTCCAATCTCACTGTATTTATGCACATTGCTGCTACTGTCCAACTCTTATCCTAGTTAGGTCTTCCATTCAACATAAATACAATAATAGTACATCACTTCCTGCCTCACATAAAATGTGCTGTACTCCATCATACTTTTCCTGCATATTAATATGATGAACTACCACTTTAAGCAAAACTATTCAGTTTTAACAGTCAACCCTAATCCTTTAAACAAGATCTTCAATTACATCCTTTCTAAAGGATGAAGGATTCCTATTATGTTTCTCTTATTCAGCGAGTTACATTATTCTGTTGTTATGGGAACAGACAGTCAGGCACTCAATCATCTTTATGCAATGAGGAAAAACTACTGGATTTTCTTAGTAATTGATTGACATAACAAAGGACATTCTGCAATTGCAATACAACAAAATCAACGAATATTTTTTCTTAACAAAACCTCACATAGTGTCTGGTGTAAACGAATTCAATAAATTTAATGGAAGAATTTAAAATTTAAAATTTTGGTTTAAATTGTTTGAATGAACCAATTAATCAATTAATAAATTTTTCTTCATATTATAAATTTCTTCAAAAACAAATTAATCAACTTTTATAAATCTATTCAATTAAACTTATCTTCCATCAAAGGTTATGCAAACAGGGATAACATTACCATGTCAAACATTGGCTTTATGATAATTATCTTAAAAAAAAAAAAAAACAATTAAACTAACACACACTACTTACGGAGATCACGAGGAGTGCCCGGAGATAGCTGCCCCGGCGAGTCCAGAAAAGAATTTTCCGTCCAGTGTTTCTAGTAGCATCCTTAAGAAGAGGACCGTTCTCGGAGACAGAGATCTTGATCCGCCGCAACACAGGCACCGATGCAACGGTACTACCAGGATCCAGCACCAAGATCGTTGCCAGCATACGATGAAGCACGTCGTATAGAGACTCCTCCTTCTGGCGAGTTTGATTCTTCTCGGTCTCATCAAAGCCGTTCATTCCTTCCGATTCGTGAGACCCGTTACCGTCCATCAGAATAGTATGTATTTGCCGGCGAGAAAGAGAGAATTTGGGAGAGATAACAGTTTTTTTTAGTACAGTTGTGGATTGGTAGTAGTTGTGAAGAGAGTTTTCAAGATTTCGTTTTCTACCAAGTAGTTACTCAATTTTTGTTGGGATGATATGATGACGATAGCGAGTGTGAGGAGTAGCCTTTTTGACTTTTAACACGTGGGCTTAACCGTCCGTCCCCCTCTACAGATATTATGTCTTTTATTATTATTTATTAATAATCCAAAATATTGATAGTGATTAATCACCTATCAATTAATTGTTAATTTTATACACATTTTTAGTTTAGCCCTATTTGACAACAAGCTGTTAAATTATATTAAATATAATTTTTATTTTTTAATTTTTATTTTTTTTTATTATTATAATAAATATAAGATACAACAATAAAATTTTCATATAAAATATTTGAACAAATTATATATAAAATTAAAAATTATAATTAAACATATTAATTATTAAGTTAAAATATATTATTTATAAATAAAATTTATATGATAGAATTATATTTATTTTCTTTGAATATATAATAAGAAAATATTAAAATGATATTAAATAATTTATAAAATTCAACTTAACTTTTATTCCAAAATTAATTAGGCATGACTATTTGTCATAATTATCTATAATTATTATGAAATGGTGATAATTATCTATTTTTATAAATATTTTAATTGTGCTTATCTAATTTTTTATTTAGATTAGATTTATTTAATTTTTTAATTAAATTAAATTTACTTTTTTTATTTTTCAATTAATTTTAGATTAGTTAAAATTTTTATTTAATAATTTTATTAGTTACTAATTAGAATTTAATGTCTTATAAATAGACTTATTATATAATAATTTAGGAATATCTTACTATTAATAACATTTTAGCCTTATTTTATTCATGATTGACTCCATAAATTATTTTCCTTGTGGACTCAAGAATATTTAAAGAGTAAATATATTTTAGTCTTATTTACTCGTTTACTCGCTGCATCAGCTTGTCTCCTTTGATGACAATCTATGAAGTACAAAGCAATCTTTTTATTGATGGTGATCGCGAAGGACTGAATTTGTTGAGAATAAATTTTCGATATTCGAAATACGAAAAAAATAACACTCAAGAAAATATTGCTTATAATTGATGTATTCTTTATTTGAAAAATAATTCTTATTTTCGGGATCGTGGATATGATAAATCTTACACTCACAATTAATTTATTCGTAAAGATGTTCCTAATTAGAGAGGTATTCCTTATTTTGATAATGAGTTTTATGAAAAATATTTTGTAAAATAGTTATTTGATTTGAAAGTATATTTTGATTATCATGATATTCATGGGAAGAAAAAATTAGACTTATTTTTTGAAAATAAAAAGATGATGTGTTGGAATGGTGGGTTGTTTATAAAAAAATAAATGGTAAAATTAATTCGTGGACAAAAATAAAAAATTATTAATCACGAAATTATCATGGTTGTTATGTGCTTTATGATTTAAATAAAAAAATTAAATAGATACTATGAGGAGTTGAAAAATTATTCTCATATTTATCTTAAAAACTTTACTCCATATACTATGCAAGAAATCATCAAGATAATAATGGATTCAATGATATGCATGAAAAACAAATTGCATTGGATGTAAATTCTAATTATTGAAAATCTCAATAGAATGTGATCAAGTATTGAAGTCAATTGAATTGAATGAAAAAGTTCACCAAATTGAGGTTGAAGAATCTCAAGTCTAAGAAGTAAAGGATGTTGAAACTATTGTCGATGGTGATTTGGGTGAATTTGTTGTCAATGATGAAGTTGGTCATAAAAATTTTAGTATTCAAGTAAATGTTACTTCTTCCATTGGGATTGTTGAGGTGCAAGAAATCACAAATCAAAAACTTCAAATTGTAGAGCATGAAATTAAAGATCTTAACATTAGCAAGAAAGAATTACTGACAAATTAAATTATTGATTTTCAAAATGAGCTCATAACCCATAAATTCTATGATTTTATTGTGAGTGAATTTCAATATATTGATTTTATTATAATTAATAATTTCAATTTTATTCTATGTCAATTAAATTTTCAAATAAAAATTTTATTTGAAAGTTATCTCATGAAGACACCAGTGTATTCAAAATATATATTTGTTTAGTATGAAAAATTTCAATTTCAAATTATATATTCGAGGTTGAGTTTTTTTTTAAGTGGAGAAGTATGATGTGGTGATAATTATTTACTTTTGTAAATATTTTAATTATATTTATCTAATTTTCTATTTATATTATATTTATCTAATTTTTTAATTAGATTAGATTTACTTTTTTTTTTATTTTTCAAGTAATTTTAAATTAGTTAAAATTCCTAATTAATAAATTTATCAGTTACTAATTAGAATTTGATACTTTATAAATAGGTTTATTATGTAATAGTTTAGGGATATCTTATTATTAATAAAATTTCAGTCTTATTTTATTTCTAGTGGACTCCATAAATTATTTTTCGTGTGAATTCAAGGATGTTTAAGGCGTAGACGTGTTTTAATCTTGTTTACCCACTTTCTCGCTGCGTCTATATGAATTTTTTATTTTAATTCTAAATGATTTTGAGTAATATTATTTGATAATTGTAATATATCTAAATCATATTGTACTTCTATCATCTAAGTTAGTTTAGGTTGACCTTTTTTTTTCTTTATCTTCTCTATTGTGATGTGCTCAATCTTTTTAATCGGAATTTCTTTATACCTCCAATTCACTTGTCAAAACTATCTCATGGATTAGAAAAATGGCTAAAAAATTATGGGAGAGTTTAAAGGATTTAATCTACCCTCGAAAGAGAAGTGATAGTGGTTGTGGAAATACAATTATAAATTGATGTAGATATATTGATTTTCATCATATATACATGAATATATATATATTCACTTTATTTTCTGATTTTTTCTAAATAAATGAAATTTAAGTTTTAATTTAAAAATAAAAATGATGTTGGATATGGTTAATGAAAAAGAACCTTCAGCTAAGGTTTGACTTTTCTGCACAGACTATGAAAATGAAAGAGTTGCTTGTACATGGCAATATCTTCTAAATAAAGACAAGGTACCACATAAATTTGTTATTTGGCAATTTCGTAAAATTTATATATATATAAAAAGAATTCATATAGGAGGGGAGTAAGATCAACTTGTATCAGTAAAGCAGTGGGGTTATGAAATTAGGTTGGAATCTAATTTCTAATCTGGAGGCTATTTGGGTTAGAGTGTTGATGAGAAAATATGTGAAAGGGGGTAATGTATGTTTTTGATTTGCAGATTTTCAGTGATCGCCTTTCTTCAAAGTGGAGTGTATCTTTGTTTGGCAGCAGGTGTTGAGTGGGGGTGTCGTGGGAATTTGGTAATGGTCATGTGTTCACTTCTCGAGGGATAACCCGACTCAAGCGGGGGGGGGGGGGGGGTGGGGGGGCCCAGAATCCATTTTTGCCCCGTGGGGGGTTTAGGCAGAATACTTATCTAGGTTGTATGTGATTTGCT
>CANXYC012122305.1:0-15886 GCA_948193065.1 Aleurites moluccanus | reverse complement strand
ATATATATATATATATATATATATATATATATATATATATATATATATATCTATATATATATATATATTTGAAAGTTACAATTTAAATATAATGGGGCTTTTTTATAAATTAAGATTTTAAAATGGATTTTTTATATAAATAAAAAACTAAATAACAAATAAAAAAATAATGGGGCTTGTTTGCAAATTAAGGTTTTAAAATGAAATTTTTATAAATAAAAATTAAATAAAAAAAAATAGAAAGGAAATGGTGTAGATGAATAGTAAAATACTAAATTTGGTGTTCTACTGTTTATCAATACCAAAATATAGAGAAAAATAGCACTTGGTTGGAGGACGATTTCAACACCATTTTCACATTGAATAGCATCATACTGCTGCGTTGGAGATAGTCTAAGGGAGAATGGGATCCATTACTCGACCATAGGCGAAGCAAGTTAAAGAGCCCTTCCCTTCCTTTAGATCGTCGCTTTCCGATAAGGCACTCAATTACAAATAAGCTACTAACTTTCAAAGAGAAAGAGATGGATAAGCTACTAGAGCTATAAGAACCATGATCTAAATCTAAAATAAGCTACTAAGATAAACTACAAAAGCTTCTTAAAAGAGGAGCTTTTGCAATGATAAAGGATCAAACTACTAAATATTAAGTCAAGGTACGTATTAGTAAAAATGAAAAATCGCATTCCATTTATATTAGAACTAATCTTAAAAAGAAAATGACAATAATAATTAGTTTTAATATACTAAAGCATTAATTCACATAAAGAGAAAATACAAATTTTTCCTTTTAAAATTTACAAGTAATCTTCTACAATTATTTTAGATGATGCATAAAATTAATAATTGAATAAAAATTAAAGCTACAAAGCAGAATCATTATCTTCTTCAAATGTTTGGATATAAACAATATAAAATGATTAAATCAAACTAAATACACCAAGAAGTATCCATTCAAGAAAATTGTTGTTTAACCTAAATGAAAATAAAAATCTCTTTTATCTTCATTTTCTCATCTATTAGTATCATGACTGATTCTGTTTTTATTGTCATTATTGCGACTATTGTTATCATCATTGACCTAATTATACTTATGATTATTATATTATTAATTCTTATAAACTTAAAATTAAAAACTCAATAAATTAATCCAATATCTTATATATTTTACATACATATTGACATATCATTCTTTATATATATATATATTAGTGAATGAATATCGTGGTCAGGTGGTAGCACCGTCTCTTATTGCATTGGGTAATAAACAAGAGTTTTTCATTCCAAAAAAAAAAAAAACAAATGAAAATAGGTGGGAAAGTGATGTATCCTTTTGAAGACTTCAATTTGTGGTCAATTTGATGTGCAAAAGTAAAGGTTTATTTTAAAGTACATGTGCACTGCAACTTGCAAGAGTGGTAGAAATAGAATATAAAGGAAATTGAATGATATAATAAACATCCTTTAGTTCATGATAAATCACATAAACAAACAAAGCCTTTGAGATGTGAGACTTGGTTCACTACATTTCGCAATTAATCACTAATTTGAATGCAATAGTACAATCTTAAATCTCTATTAATTCGGAAAACATATGTAACTATTAACAATTAATTAATGATATATATATATATATATATATATATATATATATATATATATAAAGAGAAAATTACATTAAAGCTTATAGTGTCTTATAATTTAATTAATTAATAATAATGATAAAATGTAAGTGAAAATAAAAGATATTGAAATTTGAATTTCAATAGTGTAAATTTTTTTCTTTCACTGAAAAAAAATATAGAATGTGAGATTATTAGAA
Source organism: Aleurites moluccanus (assembly GCA_948193065.1). Classification (NCBI taxonomy): domain Eukaryota; kingdom Viridiplantae; phylum Streptophyta; class Magnoliopsida; order Malpighiales; family Euphorbiaceae; genus Aleurites; species Aleurites moluccanus. The sequence goes on along the minus strand of CANXYC012122305.1, from coordinate 14,064 downwards.
ATCTGAAAAAAAATGCAAGGATAATTCGATTAAAAATGTAGATGAGAGATTATGTGGATATTTAGTTTTGTAATTGGATTTATAGAATCACTTATAGAGTTTTTTTACTTGAAATCATTAGATTAATCTATTTGGTAAAAAAAAAATTAATAGTTGATAATTATTAGTTAGATGAAAAATTATCATTTACACTGGTTGTATATATTAATCTAATGAGATGATAATATATAGAGAAAAAAAAAAGATATTAATTTTTTTATTGAGTAAAAAATAAATAAAAAAATTAGATTAATTAAAATATGTTATCACTCGTTAATTTAATGTATGATATAATTCTATAATAAAAAAAATTCTTGTTAGAAGTCCAAATATATGTTGATTTGAAAAACTCCATTCTAAAGTTTTTTGTTCTTCTACCAGCTAATAATTAATTTAAATTTAGATTAAATTACCCCTATAAAAATTATTACTAATAAAGTATTTTTTTAAATTAATTTTTATATAACTATAATAATTAAAGAATAAATAACTATTAAAATAATATTTATAAAAATTATCATATCGATCATATTTAGAAAAAATATAAATATACAATAAAATAATTAATTATAATTTTTAAAATGACCAATTTCATTATCTTGTGATTTATTTCACACATAAAACAGATAAATAACTAAAATATATATAATAAATTATTAAAAATAAATTATATTTTTAATAATCTAATATACTAAATTACCAGCAACAACTAATAAAATTTTATTAAACGATTATATTATTCACCAACCATCTATTAACCATTATTAACAATTTCTCACTTTATAAATGTGAAAAGTATTTTAATTTATGAATTTTCTTCTTAATAATAAAATAACAAAAAATACTTATTTATATTGAATGTATTTATTAATCTAATAAAATAAAAATATAATTTTATAAAAATAATAAAAAAATATATTTACTGAAATATCTTATTATTTATTAATTTAATATATAAAATAAATTTATACAGTTCATGTATTGAAGAATTATCCATAAGTCAACAACTTACGTAGTTGATTTTAATTGTTGGATTTAAAATAATATATAAATTAAGGGAGAAGCAACCCATAAAGTTACTAAGGCCTTGACTTCAGCTCCTCACTCATCGCTTTGTCATATTTTAAGGAAAACTTGTTAATAATAAATAATAATATTGTTATTATTCAAGTCGTTCAATTAAAGGCAGAAGGGTTGAAACTTTGAAAATATGAAAGTTCATTGAATTTAATGAAGAAATATTATAATTATATTTATATACTATGTCTCTGTGCTTATGGGTAGGGATGGCATGGGTTTGAAAAATTATTATTAAATTAAATTAATATTTTTTATTTGATTTTTTTTTAAATCAAATTAAATAATTATTATAATCAAACTATTAGTTTCGGTTTAATTTGAATATTTTTAATTTGTAAATTTCAAATTAAATTTTTTTTTTATAAATCATCATTATTTTATTATAAATTTAGAAGAAAAAAAAATAAAATATCAGTAATAAAAAATTTTTAAAATAATTTTATATTATACAATTCAAAACTTTCTATTTCATTAATTAACATATTTAAAATTTATATTTTTTCTTAAGAATTATATTATTTTTTATTTATCTTTAGTTAATTTTATGGTTGATATTTTTTTAAATTTTAAATTAATATTAGGTTAAAAAAATATGTTTATATATAAAATAAAATCAAATATATTTAATTGTAATAATAGTAAAAAATAATATATCAAACCGCAAACCAAGTTGAACTTTCAATTTATTTTATTTTTAAATCAAATCAAATTAAATAAATTGTAAAATTATCAATTTCAATTTAATTTAATAAGTTTGATTCAATTTGATCGATTTGACTTCCATCCGAATTAGAGCTATATATATAAAAAATAAAAAAAAATAAAAAAATGAATTAAAATTGAAAGGATTAATTCCAAAAAGTTGATTAAAATTGATGGACTCGCTTCTAGTTTTACAAAATTAATAACTAATTATATATATATATAACTTTGTAATTTAATTTTTTAGTTTTCCTTAGTGTATAATTTTTTGTTTAATCCTACATGGCATTTATTTTAGAACTCCAATTGCCATGCATATATGCAATAAAGATTTTTTTTAATGAATATTATTTTAGAATTGATCGATAATAAAATTATAAAAAATAAAAATAAAAATTTATACATGAATTTGTCAAAAAGTTAAAGTTTGTAATAGAAATTATAAATTGACTTAAGTGTTTGGTAAAAAATTTTAATGTAATTGTTAGCTTTTGATTCATAACAATTACATTAAACATATTTAAATAGTGATAACTGTTTAGTTAATTGTTAGGTAGTCAAATAATTATTATTTATAAAAATTTTAATTATTCTACTTATTTAAATAAAAAAACTAAATTATTCTTTTAAAAAAATAATATTTAAATAAAAAGATAAATATTAATATATATTTTAATAATCATTAAATATATTAATATTTAACAATTAAAAATAATTTTAACAATAATAATTAATTATTAATTAACAGTTATAAACTATCAGTTATCCAGTATTAATAATTAATAACTATTATGAATAATTATATCAAATGAGAACTTAATTAGCAGCGATGGACAAGAAACCATAACATATATATTTTGAGGATCTAATGAATATGGACTACACAATGAACAGTCAATCTTCTTTTTCAATATCATTTTGTCTAAGAAACTAACGAATTACATTTTTCACCATAAAAATAGAAAGAGAAACCAACTTTTGACTTAACACCGTCCACAATATAATAAGAAAGTGAATCTATATAGTTATTAGATCAATAACAACTTTCTAAAGAACCTATATTATTTGAACAGAAGAACGTAAGTTATTAATTTCCAGCAGAATAAAATCAAACTATTTACGGTAAAAAATTAAATATTTAAATTGCAGTAGTGCTTATAGGTCTAATTAACGAACAGATTCATAGTATATATGCCTTAATCAAAGTTTGTTTTTAATCGTTAATCTCTTTTTATTTATCAAGTTGCATGCATATTTTAATTAATATTAGTTTTTATTGATCAAGTTGCCTATATATAATTAACTATAAAACACTGTATAAAGTTGGATTTGGATACAAGTTGGATTTAGATTTCCTAAAGATATTAAAAATCATATATATTTATTATTTATATGTTTATTTACAATCTGAATCCTCCGTACCATTTGATATTTCATATTCTATCACATATATCTCTTTATATATCCAGGAACAAAACTAGACTTTAAGGATTGAGAGGACTAAAATAATTGTGGACAAAAAAAATTCAAATTTTTAAAAATTAATATAAAATTTTTTAAAACTTTTAGTATTATCATTATATTGTAAAATATTTATATATATATAAATATAATAGTACATTGATAAAAATAAAATTTTAAAATTTAAGATAATTTATATATTTTAAGAAAAAATTATGAAATATACATGGAATATATAAAATTTTAAAAATTTGAAGGGCCAAATACATATTTCAAAAAATATATAAATTAAAATGAAAATTTTAAAAAATTTGAGGGGCTAATATAATATATTTTTAAAAATATGTAGATATAAAAATTAATTTTAAAAATTTGAGAAGACTAATATAATATTTTATAATTTTGAGGGGCCAATATATCATATTTTAAAAATACATTAAAAATTATATATATATATATAATAACTAAATTTTGAAGGCTTTGAGAGGCGATGCACCCCAGACCTCCACATTGGTCCATCCCTGTATGAATCATATTATTTTATTTTTAAATATTTTAGCAGCTAATACTTTTTTATAAGTAATCAATTAGCACATAAAAAAAAAAATATACGAGATAGGAAATAAGATATCAAGCAAAATAGAAAATTTGAACTAATTTATTTGATGTTATATACAAGATAAGAGATAAGATATTAAATATAATAAAAAATTCGAATTAATTTATTTGATATTATATACGAGAGATAAGAGATAAAATACCAAACGAAATAGAAAATTCTAACTGATTTATTGGGTGCTTTGTTTAACCAAGAAAAGAAAAAAAAAATTGTGGCTTCGATCGGTTTTTCCACATCTTAATGCCTTTTTTTTATATATATATAGTTCTTGTAAAGATTGTGTGATTCACGAGGATTTCTTTTATTATATAGTATTATTCTAAATTGTATAAAGTAATTATAAGGGATTATTCAAAACTCTTAGTGAATAAAGTTAATTAATTGACTTCTTTGTTTAATTAAGTTCCTCCACCATATATACATATTGACTACTTCACGTCTGCTATTTTTTAATTAATTATAATGTCCCATATTAATTAACTTTTAAGATGAAAATTAATTAAATTTTTTCATGGCCATGAGTTCAGCTTAACGTAATAATTGCAATGGGCAGGAAGAGTCGGTTGGCGTTCCCATTTCCACTAAAGAATAATAATAATAATAATAATAATAATAATAACTGTTTTTTAACGATTGTTTTAAAAATATTAATATAAAAAATAATAATAAATAAATAAATTTATTATAAAAATTTCTAAATAGACTTTGACTTTTTTTTATTCAATAAATAACAATATAATTATCTTCGTGAATATTAATTTTGAATTAATTTTTTTAGTGTATATATATATATATATATATATATGTCAGTTACAAATTATTTAATATATATAAAAAGAATATAATGAAAATTTAAATTATAACCCCAAAGTATATTATTAACATGACAATATAATGAAAATGACAAAATATATATAAGAAAATGGCAAAATATACCAAAGAAATAAATTATTAGAATGTAACAAAAGTAAATTGTCCAGTTAAGAGTGAAAAATATTTAATATTTATTGATTATTAAATATTTATTGTAAATTAAAAATGATGACTGAAGCAATAATAACGAAAATGAAATGTAATATATTAAAAAAATAATATGTTTAATATATAAATTGACAATAAAAGACTAATTGAAAATTTTAGAACCAGAATATAATTTATTGAAATGCTTATCGATAAACTCAACATATTATGGGGGTGTTTAGATATTTTTAAAATAGATATCAAATGTTGTTTTGAAATTTAAAAAATATTAAACGAATTTTTAGAATATTTGACAGATTAATTCAAAATACCGTTTTGAAATTTAAAAATATAAAAAATTTAAACTAAATATGCTAATTTATTTTGAAACGATATTTTTAAAATTATATTTTTCAAAATCATATTTACAGCCAAACACCCCCTATGTTTTTAAAAAAAATCAATGTTGTGATAATGGTCTTGTCAAGTAGGTTTTGTATTGTCTTGTGACAAGTGATTCTCATTCTTTTTGCTTTTGCTTTCTGTTTGAGCTATGGCTGCGGGTCCGTCGTACTGCAAAGATATTATGGAGGAACATTATTCCAAGCTTGTGTTAGAGGAAGAGGAAGAAGTGGGTATGGAGGTGAATGGGGAGGAAGTGGGGGTTGTGAATACCAATTTACAATGGTGTCTTGTGGGACTGTCCTTGACCAGGGACGGAGTAGCTTTGGTTCTAGAGGGCCAAGGCTACCAAAATATTTTAATTTTTTATTATTGAAATATATGTTTTGTCATTTTGGTCTCCTCAATCCAGTCCACATTTCTAAGTCTAAGTTTAATAAATTGGATAAAAAAAAAAAGAAAAAGAAAAAAATGAATTGCAATTTGTGTTTTTGAGTTGTGTTGTGCAGATCTACACAACCCTGACGTTCAATTTTTTCTTCAATCAATTAGAGTTATAATATAATTTCAGTGTTTTGGGTAAAATTAAATCTTGAAACTTTTATTTTAGTTTATATTTGATTGAATTAGGGTTTAAATTGAGGATTTATGACTTGTTAGGTTATTGTTTATTTTAAATTGGAGAAGGAAAAAGAGTTTACTACATCCATCTCATGGTGATGGTACCATTAGCGTGAAGGAGCTTGATGGCCTTGTCAAATATGCTATTGAATTAGGATATGGTATTTGAATTCATAGAATTTTCTTCTTGCAAAAACTGTCTTATTAAATTTATGAATGGTTTATATGTATGCGTGTGCTTGTTGCTTGTAATAATAAAGTTTCAAGCAGCTTCTGTTAATTAATTAACATACACCTGCATTCGGCTGTTTCCATCTAACGATACTCGGTGTTTTGATCAAATGATAACAACAATCATCTCTATATATTTTTTTATTATTTTAATTATGGATTTTGTTTAAAGCAAAAAATAAATATAAATTATATCACTTGTCATATTGTTGTTGCTTTTATTGTTTGATGTTTTTGGCTATAATGAAATTAGTGTAATAGAACAATAAATTATTAAGTTGAAAATGAAAATATGGATTGGAGATAGCCTATGTTCTATCATAATTCATGCAATCAGTTTTATGATCTGTGCTTTATTTTCTCTCTACAAATAAGCATAATCAAGCATACGTATTTATATAGAGTGTAGACATTTCTTGATGTTTAAGGTTCACTTGTTCTTTAAAAGAGAGAGAATCTATTGGATGTTATTTATCAAAGAAGATCTCATTCGTTTTCTTGGATTGGAATCCTCTTTGTATATTGATGTAATTGATGAAATAAGGAAATGAAATCACAACTTGTTTTGTTGCTTTGTTTTCAGTTTCTTTTCATTTCTATAAAAAAATTTACCTTTGTTGACTGGATCAAAATCTAATTTTCTCATTCAGATTTATTATTGTATTTTCAAATATGTCCTTTAATATAGTTATAATCAATTATATTATTTTAGAACAATTAATGGTTTTAATGGTTATAGTAAGGATACATTGGATAAGTAGTATGGTTGATTTTGATATTTTTTTTATTGGAGATGGTACTTATTACATTAAGCTGTGATTTACAAAAAAATAAATATGTTTGGCAAACATATTTTGGATTATTTGTCTAATAAAATTATATTTTCTAGGATCAGTATATCAATGGGCAAGTTAACTATCAATTCTTTTTATAAAAGAAAGAGTGGTGAAACATCGGGAGACAAATGCGATACACAAGCAACTACTCCTATAGTTGAGGAAAGCGCTTCTAAGACTGCAAGACTTAAGACTAAAAGTGTTGACGTTAATTATTTAGAGCGTGATTCAGAACTACGAAAGCAAATATCAGAGTAACCTGTTAATGAAAGAGGTGAAATATGTCGTGCCTATATTACACTAAGACCATATAAAGGTACGAGTATTTTTTCTTTTATAAAAAGAGGTGAAGATCATCGACGATGATTTCAAGCTCAATAGTTTCAGTTATTTCCTTCGTGGCTTGAGTATTCCCCGTCAAAGGATTCTGCATTTTGCCTTTGTTGTTTTCTTTTTTGTAATCATGGAGATCTAGATGTATTCACTCATGAAGGATTTCAAAACTTGAAGAAGGTAATGGTAGGCCGACAATGTGCATTATCAAAACATGAAGGAAGTACTCCAACATTGCCACATCAATATGGTTCTAAAAAATGCCTTGCTTTAATGGATCAACACTAACATATTGAGAAAGCACTTGCTCAACAAAGTGCTCAACAAATTGCAAATAATAGATTACGATTAAAAGTCTCAATATATGTTGTTTGATGACTAGCATTCCAAGGGTGTGCTCTAAAAGGAAATGATGAATGTGTTGAATCAACTAATCGTGGTAATTTTATTGAGATGGTGAAGGGATTTACATTATTTAGTATGGAGGTTAAAGAAGTCGTGTTAGATAAAGCACCCCACAATGCTACATATACATCCCCTGATATTCAAAAAGATAATTTATTTTGTCTTTTTAATCAGGTGAAGAGAGCAATCTGTGAAGAAATTAGAGATGCCAAGTTTTGTATACTTGTTGATGAAGCTCGAGATATTTCTAAGAAAGAGCATATAACACTTGTTTTAAGATTTGTTAATAAAGATGGCTGCATGTGTGAGATTTTTCAGAATTCTTCATATTTCAGATACTTCAGTATTAACTCTAAGAGATGGAATATATTCTATTCTTGCTTCTCATAATCTCGGTGTTGCAAATATTAGAGGTCAAGGATATGATGGAGTAAGTAATATGTGTGGTGCGTGGAATGGATTACAGGCTTTAGTTTCTAAAGACTCTCCTTGTGCTTATTATATATATTATATGGCCCATCGACTTCAGTTAGCCTTGGTTGCAGCATCTTAAGAGGTGATCTCTATTCATCATTTTTTTAGTAAGTTGACTCTTATAATCAATATTGCTAGTGCTTCTTGCTAACACAATGATCAATTAAAGCTGCCAAAGCTTCTAAAATTGAATTTCTTATTACCAGTGGTGACCTTGAAATTGGCATGGGGAAAAATCAAATTGGCTCATTACAATGAGCTGGTGATACTCCTTGGAGTTCTCACTTAAGTTCAATATCTAGCTTGTTGAAGATGTTTAACCCAATATATGAGGTTTTTATTAGTCTCACCGAAGAAGGAACTAATTCTACTCAAAGAACAGAGGCGGAAAAAGCTTTTGAATCATTAACATCTTTTCAATTTGTTTTACTCTTACATCTCATGAAAGAAATTCATAAAATCACAAATCTTCTTTGTCAAGCATTGCAACTCAAGTCTCAAGATATTATAAATGCTATGCATGTCATCCACAAAAGAACTTCTTCAGAGATTAAGATAATCTGGTTGGAATGACTTACTTGATAAGGTAAAGTTATTTTGTGATCAAAGAAATATTGATATCCCATTTATGAGTGCACAATTTGTTAGGTGTGTTCCTTCTCGTCGTGATCAAGCTCAAGTTACAATGGAGCATCATTATAGAGTTGACATCTTTATTGTTACAATTGATTCTCAACTACAAGAGTTAAATGACAAATTTAATGAGAATTCAATGGAATTACTTATTCTAAGTGTTGCTTTGGATCCTAGAGATGGGTATGGATCATTTGATAGTGAGAAGATTTGCAGACTCGGTAGTCAATTTTATCCTCGAGATTTCTCTGAACAATATCAAGAATTTCTACACAAAGAACTAAGTCATTATATACTTGACGTTTTGAATTGCCCTGAATTTGAGAATTTATCATATCTCTCTGAGTTGTGTCAAATTTTGAGGAGAACAAAAAAGTTTATTATTTATCCATTTACTGATCGATTGATTCGACTTGTGCTTACACTCCCGGTTTCCACAACAATAACATAAAGAGCTTTTTCGACAATGAATTTTGCTAAAAACAAGCTCTGTAACAAGATGGAAGATGATTATCTTTCAAGTTATTTGATAGTGCACATTTTAAGAGATATTGCTGAAATCTTATTTTTGGATTCAACAATCAAGGAATTTTCTACTATGAAAGAATGAAGATCACAATTATTTTGAGTTGTTTGTGTTTATATTTTTGGAGTTGCTATTTTTATTATGAAACGAATTACTTATTTATCATGAAGATGATGATTTTATTTCATATGTGTCATTTGTGTCTTTTTTATAATAATAAAGTTTCATGTTCTCATGTATTGATTTTACTTGCAGGAAATAAAATACAAAACTTTTTTTTTTTTTAATTTGGAAGATATTTGTGGCATTTTTTTTGGTAAGTCTTTCTATTATTTTCCTATCAATAGTATGTAAATTGTAATTTTATTCGCTGATAAATTTTGAAAACTATGAAGAGATGATTGAAGTTTTTTTATGTTTTTGTTCTTGTTATATTAGCTAATTTTGTGGGTTGTTGATGCATAACAAGTTGAAAATTTATGAGTTATTATATTTATTTTGTACTTATAATTCTAATGAGAGTTTAGTATAAAAATATAATATTCAGAATTATAAAATAATAATTTAAGTCTAATGTTGGTCCCCTGGTTTACAAATCCTGGCTTCGTCCCTATTCTTGACAGAAAAGGTAATTAATTTTCAGGCAATGCGAAATACAATGGCGTCACTATGGCGTCCAGTAAGAGGAATCTACATTAAGGAAATTAATCCTTCCCTGTATTTATTTCAATTCTTTCATGTTATTGATATGAATAGGGGTCTATCTAGGGGTCCGTGGACCTTTGATAACCAATTTCTGTTGCTTAAACAATTAGGAACAAATGAAAACCCATTGCATGTTCCTCTGTTCCATACTACTTTCTGGATTCAAGTCTATAATGTCCCAATTGGTTTCATGTCTGACATAATTGCATAACACATTGGCAATTATGTAGGTGTTTTTTGTGAATCAGATCCAAATAATTTCATGGAGATTTGGCGACAATATATGTGGATAAAGCGGCGTATGAAGATAAAGAAATCTGGTGGTGAGTGGTTCTGGGTTCATTTTAAGTATGAACACCTGCCTAATTTTTGCTTCTTATATGGAAAGTTATGACATTCAGAACATTTCTGTGAGAAATTATTTGATTCGCCCGAGCAACCACATGAACGTGCTTATGAGGTATGGATGAGAGCTCCGGTTAGAAGAGGGATGGGGAATATTGGCGAGCGCTAGCGGCGCGATGGGCCGCTGGATTCATAACCGGAGTTTGGAACTACTGCAAATTCAGATATGGCAGTTGCATGGAGGTGGGCTTGCCAGTTGCCTCAATTTTTAGCCATAATAGTGCAGTTAGTGACATTTCTGGAGCAGTTTCCATTTCAGAAAAAGGAAAAATAACTATGTTTGTGGCGAAAAATAAGGAAGGTTGATGAGTGCATATAATGGCGGGGAGAATTTGGGTCTAAATATGCCAGATGGCATTATCATCTGTGACCCAAAACGTTGATGCATGGAACTGGATTGTGAAGAGCTAGTTGCTTATAGGCCTGAAGAAGGATAAAACAGTTTGTGGACTTCCGAACCAAAAAAGGTATTAGCGGTAGGCTCTGGGGACCAGGCCCACCGAGGTCATTAAGTCTGTTAAGTTGGAAGTTCCGTCGTTTGGGCAACCCACGGGCAATTCAAGTGTTAAATCACCTAGGGACTGTTTGGTCGGCCAACTAAACACTCCTAATTGCCGATTGTCAATATAATTGGAAAAATTTGTAATGTTTGGTTGGCTGGCCAACTAAAAACTCCGATTATGGTAAAATTTCTTTTTAATCGGCAAATTTCATAAGCAGCTATAAGCTGCTTTTAGCGATTGGCGATTTGACAATCACACTTTTATACCAATCGCACATTTAGCCATCGCTCTACCAAACACCCCCTAGTTGCTCAGAAAAAACCAGATTTCATTTTCTTAATAGAAACGTTATCTTCTTAACAAAAACTGGATAGTATCAAAATTAAACTTGGTTATGAGGGTTTGTTTGTGGTTAAAGCCTTGGGTCACAGTGGAGGGTTAGCATTGATGTGGAAAGAGAAGTTTGGGGCTCGGTTGTTGGGTTCTCACGAAATCACATTGATATTGAAGTTTCTTTGAAGAATCGGGTTAAATGGAGGCTCACCGGTTTCTATGGCTATCATGATTGTAACAAAAGACGAGGATTTGTTGCGTAAATTAGGGTTGAAGGTTTATTTTCAAACAAAATTAATATTTTTAGTTTAAAAATTTTTAAATTAAATTAAATTATCGTTATAATTAAATTATTGATTGAATTTAATTTAAATATTTTTAATTTATCAATTTATAAATTATTATTATTTTATTATAAAATTAGAAAAAAAAAATATTAATAATAAAAAAATTTAAAAATAATATAATATTGTATAATCTAAAATTTATCTATTTCATTAATTAATACACCTAAAATTTATATTTTTATAAAAAATTAGATTTTTTTTATTTATATTTATTTAATTTTAATGAATGATATTTTTTAAAATTTTAAATTAATATTAAATTAAAAAATATATGATTATATATAGAATAAAATAAAATATATTTAATTATAATAATATATTTATATATAATTTAAATTTAATTCAGTTTAAAATAAAAAAAAAATAAATTATAAATTAAATTAAATTATAAATTAAATAAATTATAAAATCGTTAATTTTAATTTAATTTGATTTAATCGATTTCATTAATTTAATTTGATTCCATTTAAATCGGTTCCGTTGATTTGGTAACGCTGCCTTGGTGTTGTGCAATGGCAAAGTCGCTCATCCCCTTGGTTATTGAATGGTTTTCGTAATACGGTAAAGGATTGTAATCCTTCAGATTTGAGCATTGAGGGTCATTATTATACCTGGGAACGAGGAAGAGGGACTAAAAATTAGGTTGAGGAGAAAATTGATAGGGTTTTGATTAATCCGGCATGGCGAGAATCCTTTCCGCAAGCTAAAGTCTGGAATTTGGATTTTCTCTCCTCATATCACACCCCATTATTTCTTGGTACAAATTTCAAACTTTTAATTCCTAAAGTTAGAAGGTTTCGATTTGAAAATGTTTGGATCCAACAACAAGGTTATAGGGAGGTGGTAGCTAAGGCTTGGGATTTTGATGGTGGACCGATTCAAGTAAAATTACTAAATGCGGTGGGAATTTCAGGAAAAAGATTGGTGATTGTAAAAGAAGGATGGCTTTGTACCAAGGTCGACATGACAGATCTTCGGTGGAGGAGTACTGGAATTTGCAAAGGAGGTATTATGAGTTATCATTTGCTCAAGAGTTTTTTTGGAGACAACGTGCTAAGCAATATTGGCTCTGTGAAGGTGATACTAATACTAAATTTTTCCATTCGTATGCTTCTCATTGCCAGCGAAAAAATTCTTTTAACAGGTTAAGGGATGACTAAGGTAACTAATGTACTTGGGAAAAAGCTCTAGCTAATGTTGTGCTGAGCTATTTTCAAAAAATCTTCTCTTCATCAATTTCTTCCGAAGATGCAATGCAGGAGATATTGGACTCCATTCATGGTAGAAGAGATAACGTCAGCCTTATTTGAGATGCATCTTGATAAGTCCCCCTAGGCCGGATGGGATGAATCCAACATTTTTTCAGAGGCATTGGGATATTGTTGGGGATGACATTACAAAGGCATGTCTCTATTACTTGAATACTTGTACTTTTCTTTCAGGCTTAAATGACACTCAAATTGTATTAATTCCAAAAAAGAAGGAGGTTGAGTCAGTAGGTGATTTGAGGCCTATTGCTCTTTATAATTTGCTTTATAAGATGGTAGCAAAGGTTTTGGCTAATCGGTTAAAAAGTATTTTGCCTTTGATTGTGTATGAAGTTCAATCTGCTTTTGTCCTGGGAAGATTAATCCATGGTAATATTATGATAGCTCATGAAATTTTTCACCATCTCAAGCAGAAGAGGCAAGGTAGGGATGGATCGACTGCTTTCAAAATAGATATTTCAAAGGCCTATGATAAGCTAGAATGGCAATTTCTCAAAGCAATGTTACAGAGACTGGGATTCAGTTCTAGATGGGTAAGCTTGATAATGCTTTGTGTTTCTTCTTTTTAGTATTCCATTATTCATTAAGGCAAAGAGATGGGGCCCATAATTCCAGGAAGAGGTCTTCGTCAAGGAGATCCTCTCTCTCCATATTTATTCATATTGTGTGTGGAAGGGTTAACTGCAATTTTAAAAGACAGTGAAGCTTCAGGTTTGATTCATGGATGTCGGATTGCTCGAGGTGCTCCAAGTATATCTCATCTATTCTTCGTAGACGATAGCCTTATTTCCTTTAAGGCAACTAATAATGAAGTTTTGGAGATTAAAAGGGTGTTGGATTTATATGAACAGGCTTCTGGTCAAGCTATAAATTTCCAGAAGTCATCTTTGTTTTTCAGTCCAAATGTGCCAAGCGATGTTCAATGGGATTTATGTAGTTTGCTGAATGTGGGGTTTGGAGATCATCACAGCCATTTCTTGGGGCTTCCTTATCTTATTGGTAGGAGGAAAAAGGAAATTTTTAGGTTCATTAAGGGCAAGGTTTGTGTCACGACCTATCTCGGAAGTCGTGACGGTCCTAGGGTACGGGTGATGCATAAGCGACCAGTACCGCGTAGAACCCAAATGACAACCTAAATGATATGCAACAATCAAATATAACCCAATTAATTATGAAAATGC